>DWIY01000159.1:0-16424 GCA_018248615.1 Erynnis brizo brizo
AAATGTATCGAATGTAAACCATTTATTTGTAATAATTGTTTATTCGAACGAACCGAGATTCAGGGTAGCGTTGTAACTGTTGATATATATTATATCCAAAGCTAATTTAAAAACTTTCATACATCCAAATATCTTTCCTTCACAATTAAAAAAACTACTCGACTAGTACATAACGCATGTCGCGTAGTGTGGTATGAGCATTATTTATGATTTTAATTCGTTTAACTACAAAAAAAAAACGTTTTAATTTTGTCTGGCAATTACAAAAGGGTTAAAACATTTTAAATGGATACTGGCAGGTAGCAGGCAATATTGTTGACTACCTTTCAGTGTTTATAAAAAAAAATAGAGATCCCCGCATGTAAAAATCATGATACCATATGGTTGAGCTGAGCCAATGAAATTGCAGCAAATTGACATTCACAAATACTATAGGAGACAACACCAACAAACTTGTAGAAATAATTTTATTGATGTCGCAAGAATTTAAGGCTTATTTTATTTTCTTGGTTGTGCTTATTAGGTATAGTTTTACGCACGATTTTTAACATTAGACCTTTGAAAAAGAATAGAATAATTAAGCGTGTTATAAAAGGTCCCGAATAGAGTAGGTAATTTATTAACTAGGAAAACGCGGTCAATTTGATATTCAAATCAAAATCTACAAACTGCGATGTTTGTAGTATTGAAAATAATTTTTCTGTTTACCCACAAAAACAATTATGTACTTAAATAAAATGGATAATTTTTGGTTTATTTGGCACATCTTTTGAAAGTGGTGAATACATTCCTCTCAGGAGGAGAGCAAAATTAAATATAAATAATAATTTCGTTGAAAAACAATTTTTTTTTTATTTGAAGTAATCTTTTTATCGAGTTAACACGTGAAAATAAATAAGATATTTAAACAATTTCAGGTTTTAATGATCATACCACACTTTTTTATATGACAACACAATAACTTTTATTCAAGATTCATAAAATCGAACGGACTGAAGATAGCAATGTTTTTTTGAGCATCTTTTGTTCAGGTTTTTGATTTATGTAGGTACTTTTACCTGACATGGATTTCCTATTGTCACTTTTTAAAATTGAAGACAAAAAGAAGGGCATCATTCAACATTATTACATTCATGATTTTTTATCGAAAAACTGTTAATATAGTTATTTAAATTTTTACTTCCCTGTATAATTTAACATTTTATTTAACGCTGAAAAGGGCAGAATTCGGACGTATTTATCCAAAACTTTCCTAGCGGCCATTTTTTAATTTCTTTACTCAATTTTTGTCGTAAAAATTTGCATTTCTCCACGCCTAAACATATTACACCACTACAGTTGTTTGATTTTAAAGTAGTGTTTGTTTAGTGACTAATATTCCTGTTACACATAGCTATGTTCAGTCCCTAAGCCGGCTGAAAAGGTTGAAAGCACGCTTTGAAAAAAATTCAGCGCATTTTAACACACTGTGTTGCCATATTCGAATACAGTAAAAAATCTATACATTCCCTTTAAAATGAGAATTACATCTACCTTCTAAATATGTAAATATGATAATTTCGATTACAATGAGCTTAATATACAAATTCTTGGGGCACTTTATTAATATCAATCAAATATCTAGCGAGTCGGTTATTAGTGAGTGTTTTAGTAGCGAACGAGCATGCAATTCGCTATACGATGACTGATATGACCACTCCATATGTGAGAACTTTACGTTCTTTACATTATTCTTTTGTTGGCAACACTGAATTGTATTGCCAATTTTGACTCCGAGAGGATCAATAAAAACGTCCATCATAATCGATTAAAGTTTTGATTGTGTTGAATATTCAACCGAATACTTTAAATTCGATTAAAGGTTTAAGCTGGTCTCACGTCGATCTTTACCTCCAAGTATCTACGTATCTTGTTTTTTGATTCGCACCTTCAAGGTTTTATTCATACACAATTACCTACCTACCAATTTTTACTTTAAACTCAATACCTAGCTGAATTTTCATTCATTCTTTAAGGATTTAATCAAATTAACCGCGTTGGTCAGTAAATTTTCACAAATTATTAATTTTCTCCCGACATACTTAGTTTCTCACTTCAAAAAATTATTTAAATAGGTATACCTACAGAAATTTGGTACCTATTAACCCTTTCATCTGTCACCCTATTTTTTCCTAAACCAACCTTTAACTGCCAGTTTTATTGTTGACCATCTCGGAGTAGGTACTGCAATTGCAATTATATTTTTTGTGTTTTTTATTTATTCCAAAATATTTATCTCAAGATTATTGCGAGCGATGGCACAACCAACTTCTTAAACTGACTCTGATATTGTCTGAAATGAGAGCCATGTGACCAGAACTAAAAACTAGATTAGGTACCTACCTATCTAATGATATTTAGCAGGTAATGACGACTATAGTAAGCGCCATGAGTCGTGAGCACAGAAAATCAGTGGGAGGGATATTGTACACTTTCGGCCAACGATTAGCAGCCGAAAAAACGCTTCTATTGGTTAGACGTTGAACCACTGACCAACTGACAACTGACGAACCAATCGCGTGAACCCATAGTCAATGTCAATCGACCAATGAAAGTTCTGCTCACCACTCGTGGCGGCCACTATAGTCAGGGTATACTTCCAGGCATAAATGAAAGCAATTCTTGATCAATTTGAAAAATAATGTAATACTTAGAACTTTACAGTCCAAAAATCTACAATCGACCGAAGTGGTTGTGTCATCGCCTCAAATCAATCCTTTTTAAAATCCAAAATCCAATCCAGATCACTAATATCCGACATTTTAATCTACGTCAAATTTATAGAAAAAATCTATATCCGAATTTCAAAGAACAATTAAGTTTAAAGTGAAACGTCAAGTACCGATTCTATGCACCCCTAATGATTATTATTAGTATAGAAACACACAATATATTAAATAACAATTCTTATACTAGGTATTTACAGGATCAAAAATCAACTAAATTGTACGACTTCAAACTCCGGGTATATCAACAGGGTATCCTTACTTCCTGTTACCGAGTACATGCCTAGTAGGTTCTCCTAACTAACTAAAAAAAACTCAAACCTAAATAAACTATGTATACCAACTTAGTTACAATAAAAATATCTCAAATACGTCTTTTCAGTTGACTAGACTATCACAAACTAAAGTTGATATGTCAAAAAATAATTTTCAACCGATCACACATCGGCTCTTAACAATTTTTATTCGAAACTACCGTCAATCTTGCTAACTTTTTAGTCTCGTTCCGTTTTCAAAACATGCAGCAAAATTCACGATAGTCGTAGGTACATGGAGCAAGTAATTTTATGATCTGTGTCAAATCATGTCTCCGATGTATTTGTTTTATTTTAATCAGATCGTAAAAATAAATGCGTCGCATGAAATTCAGTACTAAAAGTGGTAATGGTGTGATTAAAGATATTGTCACACAATGAGGCACTGAGCTTACTTTGTTTTACAGGGGTTTCTTCTACTGAACACTCTTCAGTTATTTTAACTACAAGACTATAATACTCTTATGGTAGTTTTGAAAAAGCACTTTTTCAGACCAAATTTCTTTTCAAATAACGCCCAACGATAAAACATTAGTAGTAACCGTTAAAATAACTATTAATTCATATAAATAGCTACAGTTTTGTACCATAGAACATTGCAGTGTTTACCCGATTAAAAAATAAAGATTACTACCAACTTTTTACCGAAGACGTGTATAGTAGTGACATCTATCGAAAAACTCAACTGTCATAAAAAGGCGGGAAAACTGACAGATCTAAATAAGTGCCCTTACACAATCTATGGATACTTACGGATAACCAAAACTAGTGCATCCCAGTGTCGTGGGATATCTTAAGAGAAAACCAGAATGGGTGACTAATTCTCAGTCTATCATTTATCAAGGAAGACAATATGTCAGTGACAATGACAATACATTACAAACGGTTTATTACAAAATACTTAATTTACTTTGTACTACTACAGAAGGGGTCTCTATCTTCGTTTTTTCGTTTACAATAATTTCTAAAATACACTACTGATGAACTAATTCGATCATTAGTAAGGTCGAGACCTCCATCACATATTAAGTATTCCAACGGGATAAATAAAATTGTACAAAAAATATTGTCTCCATTTCGAAATTTCTAATCTTTGGTCCGTTTTCTACTTCTAAAAACGCTAGCATTTTCATCGACAAAGCAATTTTATTTTTTTAATTATTTATTTAGAAAAAAATGTGAACTATTAAGGCACAGTACTGTGTCTTAGGGGGTTTAGAGTTGATATGCCTTCAATCTAAACGTTCAATCTACTCGACACTACGGTCCACTACAAGTATTGAAATATAAATTCTCATAAAGCAGCCCTTCACTCCTTAAAATCACAATTGTCCAAATCTTTTTACAAAGAAAAAATCCGACTATACCATTCAACTACATACTCGAAGTTCATTAAACCCAGCACCCAAAACCATACTATTATCTACTTAACTATATACTGGGATGCACTTTACTAAAAAGGTACCTACGGAAAATAATAAAAAATTAAGCATCGATGAAAAACAATACTGATATGACTAGATTCGAAATGAGTAGGATGTTCATGCCTTCTGTATGTTAAGCGAGTCCACAAGAACGGGGCTACGTCCGTACCGGTTCGCCGCTTCTGTAAGACTGACTGAAGTGAGCAGTGAGCTGTCACTGTCAGTATTGTCTCACCACAGACTATAGTAGGTCTTCTTCTTCGTCACCGCAGCGTCGCTCGCCTCCCGATCATGCACCTCCTCCTTAACGGCGTCATGCATCTATTCCAAAGGGTCTGATACTCTTCAAACTATCACAAAATTACTATAGACTACCAAAAATCTGGGTTTCCCTCAAACTAACTAATAAAGAAAAACTGGCGTCCGCCACGGGACCGAAGCTCGTTCTAAACTACGTCGTCAACTCGATTGAAAAATGTTTCGAATCTAATGTAATAATAATAATATAATGTAAGGTAAAAAGCGGTAAATGAAAGATCAGCTGTGTTTGTGTCACCATTTATTTCTAAATCTCGACTAAGTGAAGATGAACCATTATATAATTTATATTGAAGGCTGAAGGAGGCGCGCGGCCCGTCTACTGCGACCACTAGCTAGGGGCGGAGCGCCCTAATACTATGACTAATGACTATACACGCCGTTTTTGTCAAACCACAGGGTTCAAACGTCGAGTACTTATTACAAAAATGGCGCCTTGTCAATTACATACAGTACTACATATTATTGCCGATGACTATTACAAAACATTCAGTATTATATAACCAATGCGACAGAAGCTATGTTATGTTTCTTTCACATAGACAAAGTGCCGATATTGATACAAAAATTTCGATTACAACAGTTCAGACAAAATTTAGACGCCTTTTTAATCAACAGCTCGTGGTCTTTTCGAAAGCACGGAACGAGAATTGATTCCAAAATTTAAAGTGACATACGCGGTTCATCTTTCGAACATCTGATAAATAGTAACGATCAAAATTAAAACCGATTATACCGGCCACACCAAATAACAGTCAAATATTTCAAATTTTACTCCAAACAAGAATAATTCGGATTCAAAACCAATTTGTAAGAACTGTTTTAAAAACAAAAACAAATAGTCTATGCTCGGAAACAAAATCTGACGCATTTAAAAATACAGGCTACTTGTAAATCTACAAAACCCAAACCCTTAGCTACGGGTATTCCAATATTATACATAGAAAAAATACCCCTTGAATATTGCACAATAACCACCTATAGCGATCGTGTGGGTAAAAAAACAGCCCATAACTACAAATTCTATATCATCGTCGATAAATAAATTTAAATCTACCGTAAAATGCAATTACAACCAAAATATACAAAAAACGGAATGTAAGTACAGCCTCTATGGTTTAATGTAGCGTTTCGTTGGCACCTCTCGTACGTCGCTCATATTTTTTCAAAATAAAGATCGTTTCGTAAGCTTTGCCCAAAAATATATCCTAAATACGTCAATAGTAAATCATTTAACGATATTTCAGCTATATTTCGGAGAAGACACACGAAACGACCGCGATTACTTTAGATTAGTGACATGTAGTCAACATAGAGACGCCATCTTTCAATATACAAAACAAATCTAGCGAGAAAATTGTAATGCCGCCATTTTCCGTTGCTCGTTTCAAACGCGCGCACCGTGAGAGAGTAACTAGGCCATTAAACATTAACTAGCGAAAAATTTTCGATGCCAACTGGCAGTAAGAACACAGACAACACAAAGATCTTATTCTAGCTCTCACAGTGCACGCTTTAGGGAGGCAAAGGAAAGTTGGCCGCACGCCCCAAGCGGCGGCGTACACGCCCTACGTTTTAAACAAGTTAATCACATCTCACTTAAGTGTTCGCATATCACGATTTAAAATACAAATACCAACTCGCTACTGAATACACCGATTCCTATTATACAAAAATATTGTAATATCCCATAATGTATGTGTATATGCTAACACGTACATAAGCGCGCGCTGTCGAGCCGTCCCACCTAGCTCGAGGTGCAATTCAATACTTTCGTAGTCTTAGCCACAACGCGCGCGTGCTATATAATAGTAATATAATTAATGTTATTGCTTTTCGGTTAGTCATACTTATACTATTAATATTGGTATGTAAAACTTCAAAATCACTACACTACATGACTACACTAGCTTCTGCCGTACATTTAAACACACAACATAAATTTAATTTTTTTTCTCATTATAACATACTTTATATTATACCAATCCAAAAATTGTATATTAATTCATGTATATATTATAACCTTAATAATTAAGAATATTCTTTCAAATTTTTCTTCACATTGGTCCAGTAATCCTGGATTCGCGAAAAGCAAGAAGGAACATCACTAGCGTAACGTTGCCGATGCTGTGCTATGGCATGTGGTGTATGGCACATCACTACTGCGAAGCTCGTTCTATAGAATAGAAACACACTACGTCTAGGCAAGAAGTATCGATTGAGCAACAGTTGACTCTGTATTAGATTCCCTCCAAAACAACAAACACTTTAACTAATTAAAAATGACTAGAGAGGAATGTATTTTTTTCTTATGGCAACAAAGAGATAATTTAGCGTCTCAGTTGGCAATGTCTTCCATATTATTGTCTTATACTTAAGCTACTCGGGCGTATGTTAGGTAATTTTCAATTTGGCATTCACTACTAACGATCGTCGCGCCGCCATCTTGATTCGATGACAAAATGGCGGCGCACACTCCTGGTACTACACTGACGCTGCTATCGTAGAAAAGGAATCGTCACTTGAGCAAATCGAAAAACTTTTGGCTAAATATTTGGCCGTCTTTGGCAAATGAGATTCAAAAACCAGGAAGACCGTAGGCCTCAAGCGAAGCGTCACTACAAGGTCTACACTACGTGTCTACGTTTGGGATATCCGCCCCAAACTCCGATCGAAATTCGGGAGAAATATCCTTAATAGCACGTTTCACAACCACCGTGTGGCAAACGCCTGTTGAAATTGACAGAAGAATTGGAAGATACAGGTTTTTTTTGTATTCAAAATATCGTTTTACGTATAAGTCCATGCCAACCATGCCTTACGCCTATCGAAGAGTCAGAGTCGAGAAGTGTTAGTCACGAGTGAGACGCGTTAACTACTAATGTACATAATAATACGCATGCCCTGGATAGCGCACTACGCTGACTTACCATTCCTTGGTCACCCGTCTCCAGCCCCGTCGCCGGCCGCTCTCGCAAACTCATCGCACACGCAAATAAATCTACAAATCATTATTCGTGCACACTAAGCCATGAAGGAGTTCCGTGAGGACAAACCACACCCCAGCGCAAAGGTACTAAGGTACTAACCCCACGCGAAATAAAACACATTTATTGTTCTAATATTATCCATGTAATGACACATCGGGTATCTAGGTGCTCCATTACATACAGTTATGTACGGGCAAAACACTAAGACCGCTAAATACAAATCTACGACTAAGCTACAACCGACGCGAGCTGTGCTGCGCGCTCGCGAGACAGCATGCGTCGGCGTTGCGTTACCAAAACTAATACACTGTGGTTTTAAAGAAAATAAAATATATATAAATAAATTGTTAGCCCGTCCGGGATCCCGTCTGCCCGCGAGCATCGAGGGCGCCGGACGCGAAATATACATAGGGTATATAAAAAAAATTAAGTACATATTTCAAATCTAGGGCTTCTACCGCTGTCAAAAACTTTGGCAAGACACCAAGCGGCCGCCCCGGGGTTACTAAAAGTGTAAGACATCACAATCAATAATATCAACCGTCTAATACTGAAATTTCAGGAAAAAAATGCTAATATACAAAAGGGTGTTATCGTCGGCGAGGCGTTGACGTTTTGCGTGTCAATAACGATAATTGAATGATAACAAAATAAGTGGGTAGATTACTATTGATTCAATAGGTAAGTTGTCACTACCCACAATTAATTTCAAAATCTAATTTCCATAAAATATTGCATTTAGGAGCCTCTGAATTCTGAGATACCTTCAAAAATCTCTTAAAATTCGTTCGAAAATTACATCAATCCCGATGGATTTCTGGAAATTTTAAATTTCAAAAAAAGATTCTAGTTAATGAACGTTTAAATGTCATGTCATCAAACATAGACGACCGAGATAAAAAAGAAGGGTATTTTTGAATGCAATGTTCATAATAAGGGTGACAATTATTTTTATTATTTCACGATATTGACACGCAAGACGCGACAATCGCAAGTAATCTCAGGAGGTTTCTAGCCTACTTATATTAAGAATACTGCTAATAATAATAATAAGGGTATGTGTTTACATGTGAAATAGCATTCAGTGGATCTGGCGTGTGGAAAATTTTGTGTAAAACCAAAAACAAATAAATGAAAAATAAATCAAAACATTTTTTGTATCAAGAAGATAATGTTTGCAACATGTATCGCTTTGTAGATGGCGATGAAGTAATTATTGAGGGTAGACGACACTATATAAATGAGGGTATTTTAAGTTTCAAGTATAATTTACTAAATTAAATTATTTTTATTTAACTAATAGGCGGTAGTAGCAGTCCAATACATTCTTGAATTAATTGCTAAAACTTTATGATTTAAAGATTGAAAATACTACAAACTTGGTAATCTGTAGATGTTGTTGTTATTCAAAAAAATTTTCTATAAAGTTTAAAATATGGGTTTTGCTATAAAGCTTTACGGGGCAATCATTTTAGAAGGTTTCATAATGTGCACACTGCAATCGAATTGGTCTAATGTAAATAATAATATAACATCAAATAAATATCTAGCACGACTACAGATTTTGCAAATATTACTGACAATAGAACGAAAGCAGGCTCATGTTTTTGAGCCATTGCGCTTGAAAACTTGAAATTGAGGACCACAGAACAGAAATATATTGGTCTACTCAATGATGAGTACAAAAACCTCATTATTCTTCTAATATTTGACATTGACAACGTTTTTAGAAAAAAGATACCGGTGTCGCTCAAAGATTATTACGACACCCTCATTGCGATTTTTTCCTCGTTTGGCTACAACTAAAAATACATTAAAAACAAAATTTCACCCTCATCGTAGATTTTTCCTGGCTTTAACTGAAAAAATACATAAAAAAAACACAATTTTCCACAAACCAGAGCTACATACCAGTGTGCCGGCCCGCAAGGGAATGTGGCCGGCCAAGCTACCGCATGCACTCTGCACTACACTGGCCGCCCGGCTTTGCCCAACTGCTGTGTCAAGATCACACACAAATACATTATTGTCAGACCAATGGCTCGAAATTATTGAGCCCATGTGTTTTAGTTCAAAGTTGACATTGGTTCGGCGCAGACGAGACACGGGTAAAATTTTTGACTTGAAAAAACTTGAAAACGTTGTATAGAAAGACTAAGCAAATACGCAGACGCAGACGAGTCATCTGAGGGTAAGTGGTCACCGTCGCCTACTGACACGAGCAACACCAGGGGAGTCGCTAGTGCGTTGCCGGCTTTGAATTACACCCTTTTTGAAAAACCTCATGTGTCCAAAAATACACCGGCCGGAAGATCGTTCCAAAATTTTAAAAAGTATTACGTAAGAACGACAATCAATAAAGCCTCTTTTTGTATTGACGTCCGTTTGTATGTACGCATACGCTTTGTCAATGTTAAGATCGCTAAACATCAAAATAAATGTGCCGCAAGCATGAATACTATCGTCAAAGTATTCGTATAGCTAACGTGTGCCATTAGTATGAGATGTCAGACATACTGACAAGACATACTAATGACTGACGTTTACCGTATGAATACTTTGACGACAGTGTTCATGCTCACGGCACCGATTCAGAATAGTAAATTTATCTGTTTTGTAAATGTTATCTCTTGTTAGTAATCCAAATAAAAAGAATATTAAAATACCCTCCAATCGTTTGCGACGAACCAATATACACAAAAAATACGTCATAAACCATTGAGCTTGTATTCGACTTTTATCCGACAGTTATAATTATGTATGTCATTAAGTACTTAGCGGACAGGACTAGGTCCCGAAAAAATGCCGACTTAAACCTAGGAATTGCACAAACACAACCATCACCGTCTTTTCAATAATTTTAGATTATTATCATAATAATATTATAGTATTAATACTTTTCTAATCACAGAGTATAAGATTTAGAGTATTGCTTGAGAGAATATCTACTTACACTACGCGGAAACAAATTAAGTACGCTTCATCCAAGTACCCTACAATACGAAACTAATAGGAGGGTAGAAACAGCATGTACAAGTTTACAACTAAAATCTCGAAATTACATATATTTCAAAAAAGAAAAATTCGAATTCAGATCAGTTGAAATTCAAATTGGGCTTCTTCGGTTCGCGAGAAAACGTTCAATTTGCGTTCGGCATCGGAGCTGAATAATTATTTGAAAGCAAAAAAGTGCCGTTAAATAAATACTTTTGCCAAAAATGTCATTAAAACAAAGAAGCCCCTAATTTTTACAACATTCCCAAACTACAAGATCCCTTAAAACTTACCTTTCAGTGTAAAGAGATAAAAACATTACACATTACAATACTGACAAATTCAAAAGATATAGTCAATAGACGACGTACCAGGACAGATAAGACTAAGAATACAGTTACAGTGACATACATAAAATTACATCGGGCCGAGTCGGGCAAAGTCGGGCGGCGTCTATAGCGGCTTAATACTTAGCTTATTGTCTTAGACACTCTGGGTGTTAGTCGCATTCCCTGATGACTAAACTAATTAAAAGTACTAACTAAAATAGCCCAAACGAACCGAGCGGTGAGAACGCCGCATAGCGTTCGCGTAAATCGATGATACGGCAATTCGTACCGTATTCCGTTCGAATAAGATCGAATTTGGCGTGTACCGCACAGTTCTTCACTATGGCTCTTGGATTTCGTCTTAGCCTCTTGTCCTTACCAACATAACACCGTTTGAGAACTCAAAAATTGCACTGAAACACTTAAATTACGCAAAACTAGCAATAAATCAGCGAACTACAGCACACTGCCCACACCACACAACTACCGTCAAATTTTCGAATATTTCCGACCAAATCCAATCGCCACAGTCGATGGGGGCGTCTATAATCTACATTTTCATACATACAATGGCATGTAGTGATTGCTTCGAGTTAGATATGTATGGGAGTGCGCGACGGCCGACGCCGGGGGGCGCGGCAGTCGTCCGGTGGTGACGTCACGGCCGCCCACGTCGTAAGCGTATCGGTGCCGACTGGCTGGCGGCAGCTTCAGGGTTGAAGTTTTTTCGCGGTAAAAAAATATTATTTCGAGGTTTTTTTTGGGATTTTTTCTTAATGTTAGGAATTAATGTTAGGTGGAGTGCTTATTTTTTTTTTGGAATTTAAAGCGGAGAACTTCATCTAAACGTCACTTAATTCACAAATTGAGGGCATAAGCACATTATTAAAATGAGATAAACCGTGAAAAAAGGGTTTTTCACAGAATTTTCACACTATTATCACTTTGCTTGTGCTTTCAGCGATTACTAATAGTGTATAAATAATACAACGGTTTCTGAACGATTATTATTGAAAAAACCTCCCTCCATGGTTCTAAAATATTTTCAGTTTCAAGCTTGCGACGAACATTGCAATAAAAACCATAAATATTTTCTCGGAGTCTCAAAACCGTATAATACTAATGATCAGTCAAGAATGTACTGAATATATGGATTTCTCATATTTTAGCAGAGTTTGGGACCGCATGTTTTTATTTAATTTTTATCTGCGTATTAGCTATTTTTTATACTTGCCCTTCGCCAAAAACCAGCCAACCCTGGCCGCGATATTCTTTTGCAACTTCGCGTTTAAGAGCAGGGGTGGGGGTGGGGGGTGTTCTATATAATTTATTACCGCCCATTCTTACGTCACAATTGGGTTTATACGCGTCGCTCGAATCATTTGGCCCAAATTAATATAATATCTGATTCGAAATCGTATTATATTTTTTATGTCATGCCATATCAGACATTAAGGGATTTTTATTTTATTTTTAGTCATTTAAGATTTATTCACTGGGATGTTAAATACCATTGACGTGTTCGAAGACCAGCTTAAACACAATAAATGTCAATTGTAAAAATAAATAATCGGTATTTTAACACTGGTTTTAGCTTTAAAATGGTGCGTTTACTCGTAGTAGGTAATTAGAACGTTATTTGAAACGATACGCTTACGACGCTCATATTTAAAAACAATATCAAAATTGGAAGGACGCGTTTTGGCACAATTTAGTTTTTAAACTGTCAAAAATGGCACGAAATTGTAATACTGATACGAGATTCCATTTTCAAAATACAAAGCACAGATTATAAATGGCGGGGAGGCCACGCGTCACCCGGCGTCCACAGACAGCGCAGAGCATGTTCTCATTTCAAATTAAATATGTAGATAATATAAAAAATACAGAGCCATAATGAGATTCATCGTACACAATCTCGGTGAGTAAAAATTAATAATAATAATCATAAATTATCAATCAACATTGCAAACGCTCGTGCAACTATACTACGATACTATTACAAACCAAGACAGATAAGTAATCATAATAATAATAAAGAAATTAGTAAGTTTTTTTTTTAAGTTCAAACTAAATTAATCTGAGATCTTCGCCTTATATTAACTTTAAAAAAAATGCGTATCTTTGCTTCGGGTCCCGCTGAGGGCCGTGTATTGCTTGTCGATTAAAACGTGGACTTAACCTAGGTCGATGAGCGGATACCACCGTCCCGAATACTGATCGAACCACGACGCGGCAAGACGAGCGCTAAATCCAAAAGAGTGTAGGAACTGTTAGAAAGAACATAAAAGCTGCGAGCGGTACGGAGTCCGCGGCGGCTCACCCGAGACCGGTACCGTACCGCGACGGACCGTGACGCGAGGCGGGCGGGCGGTCGCGGGCGCTTAGATGTACATGGGCAGGCCGTACATCGCGCCCCAGTCGACGCCCTGGAACGACGACATGTCGACGCCGGCGAGCGAGTACGCGGCGCCGAACTGCGGCAGCGCGGGCGCGGGCGCGGGCGCCGGCGGGGCCACCAGCGCCGTCGCCGTCGTCGCGGCCGCCGGCAGCGCGTACGGGGCGTATCGGTACGCGTGGGCCCCGACGGTGGGCACCGCGCCCACGCCTCCGGCGGTCGCGTACACTAGCCCCCGCCCCGGACGCAACACGAGACGCTTCCCGAGCGCCAACGGGGCGGCGGCGACCGCCTCCTTGGGCTGAGCGCGCTTGCACTCCACCTTCTTATTCTTAATCGTGTGGAAATGTATGTCACATACGCGCTCGACGGCCTCCTCCGAGTGGAAGGTGACGAAGCCGAAGCCGCGGTGGCGTTTCGTCTGCTGGTCCATCAGCATGACCGCGTCCTCCACGAGGCCGAACTGGGTGAAGTAGGCGCGGACCTCCTCCGCTGAGGTGTCCTGGCCGACGCCGCCGACGAATATCTTCTTGGTCTTGGCGGGGCGGGGGGCGGACTTGGGCGTCGCGTGCTTGGGGTCGATGCGCTTGCCGTCGAGCGTGTGGACCGGCATCGCGAGCACCTTGTCCACGGAGGCGGCGTCCTGGAACGTGATGAAACCGAAGCCGCGCGAGCGCTGCGCGCGGCCGCAACTCAGTATTGTGCGCGGTTCGTGTTTAAACGGTGTTTTGAGAGGATATTGAGTATAGTAACAGTCGTGAGTCGTGAGAACACATGATCAGTGGTAGTATAATATTATTATATTGTACTCTTTCGGCAGTGTACAGCAGTCCAAAAAACGTGTTGGACGAGTAGTCGCACACTGACGAACCGACGACTGGCGAACCAATCGCGTGCACCGCAGTCAATGTCAAACCGACCGATAAAGATTGTGCTCACGACTTATGCCGACTACTATAGCTAAATTGGTTATGATGACGTGTTGAATAATAAAAATTCTACAACCAATACCAGTAGCTGCTTAAATTTCGCTTATTGAATCTCTGTCAGTTGAAATTTTGCATTGTTTGATGGTTGGGTGCATAAAGTGGAAGATCGGACCTAGGTAACTGCCCTGAGGGAGACCCATTTTTCTTTGAGCTTTTCTGTAATATCTGAATTGATAACTTTGAAAAACCATTACAATATACTTAATTATATTATGTAGACTTTTGACATGTACACAACTTTTAGCTCTCAATATCCTCTTAAAACATTTAACAGATACCATATAATATTTTATCATTGGCCTGTCTTGTGACTTTAAATAAATTTTAATATTTTTTTAAAGAAATTAAAAATTAAGAAAAATTTGGAATACCAACTGATTTTTGCTAGAATTTATGTAAAAGGAAAGATGCAATGATACTACTCGTAAAAAATCAATTTAAATGTTACTAAATCACAAAAAAACCCAACGATCAACAAAAGAAAACACAAAAAGATTAATTTTACGTATATGTAAACACACTACACTCTTTTACCAATCTTACTCAAGAATAAAGGCCTAATCGCAAGTATATACCTAAAAATACTATATTTAAGTGAAACTTTCAAACAGTACTTATGTATGCTATGTTAGTGTATATTAGTAGTACATACACACGAAATTGTCAAGAGGCTAAGAATGGTTTATTAGAAATAATAATTACTCAGAGCAGGAATGAACGATTTTTGCTGGTAATGCTAGTTTTAAAAATTGAAAACGGCGGGTTATGAGGGTGGAATGTACCCCCTGTACTACCTACAGCCCCATATACATAGCTTTTAGCTACAGTTAGAACCTGGTTCATCTACAGTAGATTGAGCTTTCTTTATTCATCTCGCCAATCTAATAAATGCTATATACTTCCAAACTATTGATAATTTTCGCTATTCAAATAAAGAATACCTTAATTAGCTATTTAAAAACTTGAGGGTAGAAAGAGAATAAGATTAGTGCTGCCATGTTAAATGATTAAAAAAATAACTGTTTAATTTAGCCATATTAGATTCAAAAGCATGAATAGTAATAAAAAACAATAGTAGAGTTGAAAAAAAAGGGGTTTAGTTGGTTATTTTATAAAAAAAATCATATTCCAATATCAAAATATAACAAAATTTCATGTTGAATTCTTGGTTAATTATTATTGTCTGTTAGAATTCTTTATCATGGCAACACAATCTTGGGACATTCTACCGTACTCTATAGAAGAGTGAATTAGATTTAGAAAATGATTTTAGATAGAGCAATACAGATTAGGCAGGTACCTAACTATCAAGTTAGTTGTCTAGCATGCTTCATACTCTTACTATAGTTAAAATTTAGTGTGTTTTCCTACGAATTTCAGTTAATTCGACCATAGCCCAACTATTCAATACTGTTTACTGTGCTGTGAATAAAATAACCAAAAAATCGCTTGTTTTTTTAAACATTTTATACAATTTTTTATGACTTAATGGTATGTGACTTAATTACATGTAATTAAAAATAAAGATTATAATAATGAAGGCTTTTTGAAACTAATTGAAAACACGTCATTTTTTTTGCAAAACTTTTTTTTGTTATAAAAAACCAAACCAACCATATAGAAAGGTCACATAGATACAAAACTTCATTAATTAAAAGATATAGGAAAACAAAAAAAATTTATATCAACACAGTTTTCTTTTACAAA
The DNA here is from genome assembly GCA_018248615.1 of Erynnis brizo brizo. Taxonomy (NCBI): domain Eukaryota; kingdom Metazoa; phylum Arthropoda; class Insecta; order Lepidoptera; family Hesperiidae; genus Erynnis; species Erynnis brizo. The sequence goes on from DWIY01000159.1 coordinate 16,229, forward strand.
ACATCACTACTTTTCATTTTTTTAGGTGACACTGAAAATCCACACTTTTTTAATTTATTTTTAATAAAAATAATTTTCATATACTTACAACAAATAGTTTTTTTTATCACAGCACAGTATCAAAGTATAAGAGTACACACCCTACTTCTATGTACCAATCCAATACATTCATGTACAAGTATAACAAGTACATATG
>DWIY01000160.1:0-16423 GCA_018248615.1 Erynnis brizo brizo
TGACCAATGAAAGTTATGCTCACCACTCGTGACAGCAACTTTGTGAGTTCATAAAATTGGACACACTTCAGTTAAAACTCACAGATATACTCATAAATTAGCTACTAATAAACAACCTACAAAGTAATCATGTTTACTAAACTGGCTTAGTTAGACTTGAAAGATGATTTGAGACTTGATACAATGAGTAATAATACAGTTATTGAACACTTACCAACTTGCGTTGTGCTTCCTCAATCTTTCTATTATTTTCAGCCATGATTTCTTCTAACTCTTTCCTTTTACGAGCTTCTTCCTCCTGTATGATAAAATAAATGTATTAACAGAAAGGCTAGAACCTTTTGAAACATACAAATAAAAAAAATAACACAACATTTAGTATGAAATCTTGTCGCAGGACATCTGCAAACTAGTATTAAGTTATGGTGTTAAATTACCAGACTATCTTTTGCTTTGCTGCCCATAACATAAAATATTGGATCTTATTGTACATGTCTGGAATATAATATTCCATATCAATTTAGGACATGTAAAAATTGATTATGCAAATATTCAGTGTTACAATAAAGTACTGTAATGCCAATAACCTATAAAATAACTTTACCATGAACATTCAGACATAAATATAATGTAGAAACAGTTATCGCTTATCACCTACATCAAAAATAAAATTTTGTTATACAAAAAATAGTTCAAAAAATACCTTCAACATTCAGGTTGGATCCTCAAAGCAGCGTCTCCCTTAAAATTCTTACAGCTTCTGGGTCTTGATAAGTCTTCCGACCTGACTTATAGACTACGTGACTGCCAGGGACAGTCAAGTGAACAGTTTTAAAATGTCTCTTTCACGGACTCTTACCGTAAGGAAAGTTAATAGCGAACAGACTTGCCTTGTGGACATAAATGACATGCAAGTTGTTATTGACCGAGATATTGTATCAAACATTAAAAGACTTTTATGTCTCAATGAGTGACAAGTGTTTTTAAAATTTAATGCAAATTCTTGTAAGCACTCGTACTACACCTGACCGGACCTTTAACAGATATGATCGAAACAATACTTGAATTAGTTTGGCTTTTACATAAAGTCGGTATAGATATTATTGGTACTTAAACATTGAATTTTAGTTAGCATGTTCATTAGCATCGGAAGAACGTGAGTTGTTCTTCTCTGTGTGTGTGTCATGTGTGAGAGCAAGTGCATGTCACATTGCTTTGACACATGACTGGAGAATGGTGTTCACAGTTACCTGTCGGGCCATTTCCTCGCGTCGCTGTTGTTCCCTTTGTCTCTCCAGTTCCTCCATCATCTCCTTTTCCATCTTCCTTTTTGCCTCTTCAACTCTTTTCGCTACTTCTTGTTCTATTTCATCTTTACGTTTCTCTAATTCTTCTTCAACACGCTTCTTCACAAGCAGTTCTATTCTTTTGGCTGCTTCTTCTTCAACAACCTTGAATTTTATATTTACTTGTTTAATGTTATATTGAAAAAAAAAAGTAATAAATCTCTCCTACACATACACATACATAATAATATAGTACATGACATAACTGTGCTTATCTGCTACTATAAATTATAGGCATCTTCTTGCATAGGTCAGTAATATAGGTACTATGCAATGTGTAGTTATTCCTTTTTCGTTTGTTTGTCATTGGTACATACATTAAGACTTATCACACACACGTTTATCAGTTAATTTGTGATAATTGAATGATGATGTGATATTGACTAACTAAAGAGGTCATGCCACTTTGTTTACACACCTTTTGTTCAGCTTCCCGCAGGCGTCTCTGTCTCTCCATTTCTGCTAGACGGTCCACTTCGTCCATTTTATTGCGTCCCTTCGACTTCTTGCGTCTACTTCCATCGTACGAGGTTTCACTGCTGGTAGAGGATGTTGCGGAATGTGATCTTTTCCTAAAAAGCAAAGATATTGGGGTTTAGTTACTTACAGGCTAGTATTATATACTACAAGTAAATTCGTTTACTAATGTTGTAAACAATGTATAGGTACCCCGTACCTAGACTTGGAACTTCTCTCTCTAGATTTGTCAACATGTTTGGAACTCCTACTGCGTGATGATGATCGATCCTTCGATCGGCTTTTCTTTCTCGAGTGTTTGCTGCTTTTATGATGTCGCCGAGGCGATTTGCTGCGTGTACGAGAGCGACCCATTTCTAGTAACTGTATAATTGTTAGATAGGTAAACGAAACTGTATTTATTGTAAAGTAATCGCAGAAATACTTGTGATGTGAACACCTCACTCGATTAAAACGACTTAACTGTTGTGTTGCCAGTAGATATTTACAAATTCTACTACAAAGTTACAAACTATAACGTGAAAAATATATTGATTTCTTTTTCTACCATTTTTTAAATCATAAATTTTTTAATCATTCTAGTTCTTTAATATTTTTACAGAAAATTATTTAGTAACGTAGGTAACGTACAGCCTAAAATTAGCCTAATCAGGGTTTCTGCTGTAGTAAACCTCGGCACCTCGCCCATGTTGCGGAATAATAATATATAATATTTAATAATTTATTTTACTGGCAACTGTGCAAACAATGATAATATATAAAAGCAAAGCACAGATATAAAAACATTACTTGAAGGTTCAACCAAAGCTACTAAAACTTGAGATCGACAGACGTAACCACGACCACACCACGACCGCAACCACACGACGTGGTCGGGTGTCAAATAGTATGAAAACTGTCAGTTTCATTCCACGTCTGACAGACCGCAAAATGTCGTGTAACATAATAATGACACAATATGACAAACTCACATGTGACAAACGCTCCCCCAGTTCTGTCTGTGAAAGTGACAGTTTTCATACTATTTGACACCCGACCACGTGGTGTCACGCCACTGGTGTGTTGGCGGTCGTGGTTAGCTAGCTACAATTTATTGATCTGTGGTCGTGGTGTTGTGGTTACGTCTGAACAGAGCCTAATCTTACCACAGAATTATAAGACATTTTTTGACTTCGTCTTTTTTTTAAATATTTTAAAGTGAAGATAAAACGATATAATTCCTAAACACCCAAACGTACGTCTATCACTCACTTATAAAAGAAATCTATTTAATTTCATGTCAAATCAAAAACATTTTTCATTCTAAACATATTCGTATATTTAGTATACTATGTTTTAAATCAAAATATAGAATTAGTAGCAAATGTTGCCGAATAATTTGTTGCTATTATGAATGTTGGTTATTAAAATATTCTTTTTCTTTCTCATTAATAAACGTTATTAATTTAGATGTAGCTTGTAAAATACTTTCTTCGTTAATTAAACCTTCTAAGGGTGCTTTTGTTAAAACTTTAGCAGTATTAGTGGAAGATAAGCTGTAAAGCGTACTCCTTATTTTTTCTGGATTTATTTGAAGGAAGCTTCCTTTGCCCTTAGGGCCATCGTCTAGTTTACTGAATTGAAAGGATTGTTTCACATTTACGATTTATGCCTCGGAGGTGAATCTACTGACCGGTTTTTTCAGAAGAGATTTAAAGTCCGTAACGCTTTTAGCACTCTGCACGCTGCTTTTGTGCTTTAAAGATCTGTTTGACGGAGCTGAAGATAATGTGTCCTGTATGAGAGCAGATATTGAGCTGGAACTGTCTATCGACGTAATTCTATCGATCATCCCATCCTCTAACTGTTCCGTAGAATCATTTTTAGCGTCAGAATTAGTTTTATTTAGTAATTCTCGAGTGCACGTTTCTTTTTCTTTTCTAACGACCTCAATGTCGTCTTCTGGTTCTATCATAATAGTGTCGGGATAGTACACTTCCTTTAATTTTGCCAGTACGCCTTTGATATCTCGCTCTTCGTCTACGTCAGCATCGTCGTAAGATTCTTTTATTTCTATATTGCCTCTGTAGAAGTAATCGTATGGTAACGCATATCCTCGAACATAAAGCTCAGCTGCGTTGCCATATCTTGGAATGGTCATAGGCTGTTTGTAGATGCACTCGAACTTTCCCGTCGATGCCTTGGGATCAGCAGCGAAGTCGATGACCACTGAAATACAATCGCAAAACTAGTCATGTGCACTAAACTTTTTATATACTTCTTGTGTACCTACGCGAAGGCCAATTTCAATAGAATATGGGATGGGATGACTTGTACATAACTTTTGAAAAAAATAATTGTCTTTTGGAATTAAATAGTTTATGATCATTTTTATTACGTACTTTAACTTTAATGCATTATTTATTAATATCTATAAGTGTACAGTAATCTTGTAAGTGTACAGTAAGCTAAGGCTATGTCATAATAACAAATATTTATAAGAATATAGAACAAGATACCTATTAAATATATTACATCAAGTAATGGCGGTAACGGCGGATGAGTCTACGCGGAAAGAAACATAATATTGCGATAAGTTTCGCTTCACCCGGCACGTTCGATATACCTTCTTATTAAATTACTGACAATGTAAACAAATACTTATACGTAATATACTCAATACATCAATTATTTTCCACCAATAGTTGGCCTGACTAGGTCATTTAATAGGCATATCGCTAGTAAAGCCACTGTCCTTCGTTGAGATAGGTTATATCCAGTCAGTCACTATATCCAGGCTTTATAATTTCAGGAGGAACGGATATTAGACGACAGATTAGACGAATATCATTAGCTGCCTACTTAAGTCTATTCTACTATAACTATCTAATCAATGTTTAATTTATATAGGTACTCCACCTTTAATGATGTCGGACACCACAATTGGACAAATCTTGGCAGTCACCTGCGTAGTGTTATTCAAATCAGGACATGAGTTAATTTCTATCAACCATGGCTTGTATTCTTTGTCCAAGATGAAATCACACCCGTAAAGCTCGAAACGGTTCCTACACACCGATAGGGAATCTTGGCAACTCAGCATTATACCAATAATAGACCGCTTCATACCGGGATAAATCAAATTATCCCATACTTTATCCCTTCCAATATTGTTCAAATAGCTTTTATACTTTTCTAAGTCCCACATATTATTTTGTGGCAGCTCCGCGTGCCGTCCTGCACAGTTGTTATATTTTCTTTGGACGGCATTATTCGTCAAATGTATAGATTCGTGGTAATTCCTCAGATTGTATTTCTGTGAGCTGAATTTTAAATAGCAATCTCTATACATCCATATTGTTAGAGGATATGTGCTAGTTACGAGATAATACTGCCTTATATCAAATTTTGTTTCATAAATAAGAAGAGGCTCCTCTGCAAGAAAGAGATAAATTAGGGCACTTATTATATTTAGAAAGGTTTTGAAAGTTTTACTGGGTCTACTAACCAATATACTTCTGAATAACGTATTTGGAATTTGCTTTATTCAACAAGTTCGTGATCACGCCTAATTTAGACGCCATTCGTATACCCCTGCCTCTCGAACAATGTGCCGGCTTAATAATCCAAATATTATGACAGCCTTCACAGCTTAACTGCGGTCGATACCTATGGATTTCATTAAGCAAATACTTTGCATAACTCAAATATAGTCTTAACTTTTCACTTTTATCCGTTTGAAAAACGTCTTCCTTGGCTATGATCCGATAATATTTCTTCAAAAACGAATTCCACTGCCCCGAACTTGCAGAGGCTATCGAACGATCGATATCCTTGTTTTGTTTACGAAACAAATATTCCTTGCATCGATTTAATGCAAAAACAATAATGTTCATTGAAATTTTGCCAGTTTTTAAGAACACAGGCCTTTCGTTAGCTACCATAGAAAGAATCCATTTTAGTAAGCTAGTACAAGCAGTGATTTTGAAGTCTTTGCCAAAATCTTCTATTTCGCCGGTATCGTAACTATTATATGTTCTGGGACTATTTACTTCAGCTGTATCTTCAATATAAAACCAATAGTTTCTTTTGATAGATGAACACAGTCCCTGCTTAGAAGTCCACATAGCGTCTGCCTTTAATTTATTGACAATTGTATTACATTCTTTATTCATATCGATTATTGCCGTATCTTTAGACTCCTCTCGAGTGCGCCACACAAAATTTGGACTGTATTTTTCTAGAAAATTCGATAGCAATAATCTTTCCAATTCACTGTGAATTTCATTCTTATTGGAAAACGTTCCATTACGTATTTTAGAGAGATTCATTCGATTCGCTGGAATTTTTTCAACCCAACCCCGATCCAATAATGCCTTTCGCACGGCGCTGCAACTACCGTACACTGTAAATATCTTATTTTCTTTTATTGCATTAGCTGCTAGATTTTTAAGTTTCAGATATCGTATTGATTTCGTTTGACAGCTGCATATTACAAAACTTTTCTCTTTAGGAGTGAGACCTGAAGAATAATTTGTACTATTTAATGTCGCTTGAGGCAATTTTTTCACTTCCATTTTACGTCTACCGTTATAAGAGTTCCAGTGGTGAATAGAAGAAGAAATATGCTTCACTTTGATTTTAGAACAAACAATTTTTTTCTGTAACCAATATTGTACATTCAAACATAGGATGTTAATTAAATAGCTAAATTATTATCAAGCATCTCAATGGTATATTACTGGTTTGTTGCCAAGTAGTCGATCGGATGGTCCAAAAATGTCTTCATATTTCAAAAGTTTGTTTTTCTTCGCTGCATGTTTTTTTCCACACCTCTAAACAAAAATGTTAACGTTAAGTAGGTACCTCAATTAATTCTGATGTATTAAGGTAAAAAGTTTGTTTTGCTAACTATATGGGACAGTAATAAGACAGTAGGTAATTGTAACCTTTTTTCGGTGGGTTATTCTTCTTTTTTTAATAGGCATATTGTACGTATATTCATATTGTATTCATAATTATTAGAAAGTCTCGGGTGGTAGCGAAGATTACATTACATTTCACGTAAATAACTCTTGAATATTTCGTTCGTAGGTATCAAGAAGGCCAAAATTTTGTTTAATCTTACCACAACTTTTTTTCGTGTTAATATTTTTATAATAAAAAATATTTTTATTTATTTACCACATCCTTTTGTATAATTTTAGATTCATAATATGACTTATGCCAATGTCACTTCAGTAACGACAACGTCTTCATGAAGTGTTTATGCCAGCAATTTTAAAAATAATATTGTATCGACTTGGATAATTCTTGAAATCAGGATGGGATTGGGATGAACCTGAAACTTAGGAAGGTGTTATTTAGCAATACGACAGAAAAATAACATTTTATTTTCATAAATAGACATAGAATATGAAGTTAACAACAATTTGGGAAAAATAGATTATTATCTAGTTAAATCACAATCAACAATGAACAACAATTAGGACTCTTTCGTTTAGCATGAAATCCAATTACAATGTTTTAATACTTGTAATAGCTTAATAATTAAAATAAGGATATTATCTGTAAATACTAATCAGGAAGCTTTCCGTTTAAAAAATGACTGCTGTGGTTCATCGTTCAAAGGCGTCATAACTACACGATAGGGAGCGTATATGGACGTGCAGCTTTTAGAGAACGTAATTGCCTTTTGTTTCGCTCTGTTCTCATCGCGAAGTTTACAAATGCTCCTCCCGATAGCGCTTAACTTTTTAATGGGGTTCGTATCGTCTACACAAGTTCGCGAAGTGAGCGGCCCCAGCATCGGCTTGTGATTGGAATTCACTACGCCGGACTTAGTTTGCCGCAGCGGTACTACAGTTTCGGATCGACTGGCAATTTTATTCTGAACGGAAATCGTGGAGCGGAGTATGCTGGCGGTTTCTCGTTCCCATTCAGCCGGGTCGATGTAGCACCGCTTGTTACCCACCGACCTGTCAATTTTCGGCTTCTCTGCTCTCCGGGCGGATTCGGTCCGGTACTTGCCGGCGAGGTTGGCGGACGGGACGGTTTCGGGGCCGCAGCACGAGTGGGATACGACGCGTCGTTTACTTTCTGCATTTTTTTCGCGTTTTCCTCGATGTGTCCTAAAAGAGAGCGCGGAGGTTTTACGTTTTTTGGATGCGTTTTTGAACGTGATGCCCGATTTGACAACAGTGACGGCCTGGCGTACCGTGAGGGATTCCTTGGGGCCTATGACTATTCCGTCCTTGTTCGTAGGCAGGGCGTCGTAGGGATTTAGCCACGAAAGGAAGTCCGTTATGATGGGGCCGCTGTATTCAGAGGGCACCGGTTGATCTGTATCGGGGACGTCTCCGGAGGGCAAGCGGGGCGCCAAGGGGGTGACGCTTCTCGGCTCGTGTTTCCTTTCCCTTGATTTCTTGATAAGCCGTTTCCCATTGATGCATAGCGACAGACCGAGATACGCTGGAGCTTTTGGTATGACTTGTCTGTACACTAGCTCAAATGTACCCGTGTCGGCGTCAGGATTATATCGCCGATCTAACACCACTGTTGACAAAACAAGAAAAAACAAAGTTAGTAAAATTTTAAAAATGGGTCAACTTGAGGTTCATATTTTGGACGGTACAATAATTAACTATCGCATTGAGATTGTAGGATCCTAAGAGGAAGAGAACATACTTGTGGACAGTCATCTAAAATTTGTCTCTCCAGAAACCATATTAAAGCTCTTCAGTCATATGAACTTGCTTGTTACCTACAAAAATATGATTCTACCACCTAAATTGCGAAACGTGTTCTGCGTTTCCGAATTTTGAATTTTGAATCCTACATACCGTGCTTGTTGAATTCAAAATCGTTCGAAAGTCGAAAACGGTTTATCTAATATCAATGCTTGGTTTGATATTAAAAATTTCCAACTTACGTAGAGGTTAATTTACGAATAAAATTTTCATTTAAAAAGGGTATAAATGTTTCGTTACCTTTAATGACATCTTCCAGACATTGAGGACAAAGTCTAGCGGTGACTGAAGTGGTTGGCGCTAGATCTGGACTGGAGTTAATCTCTATAAGCCATGGGGTAAAATCTTCGGTCAGCATGAAGTCAGCACCGTAAAGCTCAAAGCTATTCTGCCTCTTATCCATAGACTCTTGGCAGGCCAGCATCGCACCGATGAGGCATTGCTTCATCCCCGGGTAGATTTTCGTGTCCCACAACTCATACTTCCCTATCTGTCTTCAAAATTCCAATCAATTATTAAATGGCTCAAATTCATAAAACTTCAAATTAATTCATATTTACCTGAGGTAAGCTTTGAAAGTGTGACAGTCCCACATATTCTCGTCGGGCAAAGCTTTGTCGCGATCGCCGTTATTCTTGTACTTAGTTTGGACAGCGTTGTTCGTGAGATGAACAGACTCGTGGTAATTTGATAAACTGAAAATCTGCGAGCTAAATCTAAGGTAGCTGTCTCTGAAACGATGAAAGATTCACCGGGGTTATAATATCAGCTGAACAAGTATATCGTAAACAACAAAATTATAATCATCTTACTTGTATAACCAGATTGTTAGCGGTTGACAGTTTGTAATCAGAAACCATTGTCGAATATCAAATTTCGTATCATATATCACTAATGGGTTTTCTGCAATTGATTGTAATAAATGGTCAAAATAAGCTCAATTATTATTATCAATGTAACCATTATAATGATTGAGATTGTTAGGAGTATTATCTTTACCTATATACTTTTGTACCACGTATCTAGTTTTTTGAGTTGGTATATTGATTAGACCAATAATGTCTTTGATGTTATTCATTAATTGAATGCCTTTTCCGCGGCATTTGTTTCCTGGCTTTACTATCCAAATGTTAAAAACGCCATCTATATCTATTTGTGGCCAAAATTTTGCTATAGAGGCTAAAACTTTAGCCGCTTTTCTTTCCAACTGTCTGAAATATAATAATTATGCATTATTTTAAAATATTTGTATAGGTATCGTTCAAAGTAGAACACCAATCATATAAAATTTTAATTTTAAGTAGGAAGCTATCGTACTTAATATTCATATTTTTATCTTCTATAAACGTAGCCTTTTCGTGAACAAGGAGATAATGATGAGTAAGAAATTGGTCCCATTCATGTTCCCATATGTGCGGAGCGTGGTCCTCTTCATCGTCGATATCTTTATGCGTAAAGAATGAGACATATTCATTCATTCTGTTGATTGCAAATTCAACAGCACTAAACGGAACTTTTCCATGATTCGTAACAAGATGCTCATCGCCGTTTACTTGCAAAGTCTTAGATAACCATTTAATTGTACTGATACAGGCAGTTATTCTAAAGTCGTCGATAAATTCCTCGAGACTATCAGAATTATGAATGTTGTAGCATCTCGGGAATTTCGTTACAGCTACTCCTGGCTCAGTGTACCAGTGCATTTGCGTCAGCGAGGTGGTCAAACCCTCTTTGGTTGTAAAAATTGATCTGGAAAATCTAAAAGAAGATTGAACGTGAAGTTCACAATACAAGTATAAGGACAAAGCCTTGACGTTAATGAATCAAGTTAAATCAGGAATCAAATGTTAATTCAGATAATGTTTTGCATATTTTATACTTACCTGCTTATGACGACCTCCTTGTTGCTGAGAAGCCAGTCATATTTATCTCTTTTGGTAGTCCAGAGAAAGTCAACTGAGTGGTGTTCCATAAACTTGTACAGAATCATCCTTTCAACTTTCGAGAGCTCTTTGCAAGACACCTTTTTTGGATCCACATTCGTCGGCGGATGGCGGACCTCCAATAAAAACAACACGCAATAAATTATACGAAAAGCTTTGAATTTTGCCAATTATACGGCAATTGGAAATTATAAAATCAGATAGTTACTCATTGTAATGGCGATATAGTAAATTTAAAATTAAAAGGCCCTACAGTGTAGCGTATCTACTTGCAACTTGAGGATGGATGTACCCATATATATTTGTTTGACCATCAGCTTTCGAAGTCCGATAGCCACAAATAATAAGAATGGTAAATTATTACTCATTTAGATAAAGTTTAGATTTCTATTCAAAGTCTATTATTTTAACTTTCAATAGTATTTCTATTGAAAAAACTTTCAATCACTTGAGAAGAATTTTTAAACCAATTCCATTCTTCTACAACTCCTACTCCTCATACAAATCAAATTATTCTCAAATCAATCAAATTAGTTTCGTAGTGGTGTTCATAACCTTAGGCATTGCTTGTTTCTGTTAAATACCTTATGTGATTCGTACTTCTCGATCCAGCCTCTCTCGACCAGCGCGCGCCTCACCGCAGGGAACCCTCCACCTTTTATCATGAACACCTTTCGTTCCTTCATCGCGGTGTCCGCTATCTTTTTCAGCTCATTCCATCTCTCAGTACTCACCCAGCTTTTGTACTGTTTTAGCTGTTCTATCGAAGACGTTGTCTCTGCTACAATCAGTTAAGACGTTTTGTTGTAATATAGGGTATCTTCATAATGATTGTATTATAATATCTATTTTGTATGTACTTTGTTTCTACATGTAGATACAATCTCAATTTTATTATACGATATTAAAGTTAATTATTATATTACTTGTAACCAGATTTAAGATAGTGTTTTATTTTATTATTATAGCAGGTATTTGCATGACAATATACAATGTTACAAACCTGGTGGTGCATGTTCAGACTTAGATAATGAAACAGCACTAGTAGGTCGTAGCTCCTTTTTGCCGACACTTTCTTTATGTAGTTTCGAGTCTGACGCACTCTCTTCCAGATCCATTGTTATAGCCATGAGTCTTGCCTCCAGATCTTCAGATTCCTGTAACAGATGCCTACCTCAAACGTCTCCAGCATTTTCAGTTATGACATGGAGACGTCTGTGCGGTTCAGAGGTTGATGTTAAACTGGTAGTTTAAATAAAGGTACACCAGATTACACCAGTGCAATAACCTACTTTAATTTAACCTACTTTGGGGTTCCGTACTATCATCGAAGTTCCGAGCGCGTCCCCGCCTGGCACTGTGTCAATGACGTCACAGTTTGAGCACGTCCTTCGCAAACTGTGCAGAATGTATGCGGAAATTAATAAACCAAAATTACTCTTACCCAAGCTTGCAACCAGGTCGGTAATCAGAAAACTAGGTTAAACGCACACAATAAGGTCCATAAAAGTTTAATTATGATTACGGGGTAATTTTGAATACTAATAATTTATTATGACATAACATAGGTATAGTCAAGATTTTTGTAACGGAAGTCGGAAGATGACACCATAATGACAATCTCATTAACATAGTAGAAAAACTCAATGCGAAAAAGGTTTTATACTTATTCAGTTTTTAATACACAGATACAAATTATTTAGGTATATTGGCCTATAGTCCTATATACCCATTTATTTTATATTTTGTATTTTTTCGTACACATAATTTATTTTATGTTTTAAGCGAGGATTCATATTGACTTTGATGGAAACTCGAACTTCGAAACTCGAACTCGAAATATAATACTACAAAGTACAAATGTTTAGAATTCCCGCCAATTTGTTCCCTATTGCAGATTGAGCTCCCTTTTATATTTGGAGTAAATGAAATAGGTTGTTATTGTAATAATTTTAAGGTCGTCATTGCAATACATACATCACTATGACAAATGTAAAGTTGTGTCAACGTAAAATGGAGCAGAAACACTGAGCAGAAACCAGTTACATAGGATGTAGCACACGCGAAACTTTTATTTATTAAAATTATTCAATTATTAGCAGTAATTTCCATCTTCATTTTAAATTGCTGTTAGTTCTAATTCTAATAATATTAAGAATGTTCTTATATCTGTGGACCATCTTTGGTATTTTTGGGTTCGTTACGTTGGCAGCTTTGTTAGCTGACGCATTTGACGTATAAGTTCGATTCGCTATGTTGCCTGTACTGATTGTGACATGAAAGCAAGATGGCGAGTTCATCTCCGGTTGATTGTCCGTTCCGTGTTACTTCAACATACATTTGATGTCATCTTTTTCGAACTTTTGTTTCGTAATGAGCTAGAGATCTAAATATTCGTGGATATAGCTAAGACTAGTGTAAAAGTGTGTTTAACTATAAAATTTAGGAGATAACATTAAAACTCAGATGTGCATCTATCCCACCTGAGGAATGTTGGTTTTTTTCAGTGATTTGTGATTCGGTCAGGTGTTTTCGTTTTAGAATTAAAATTTTGTTCTTGCGCAGTGAGTGAAGTTACCGAGTTCAGATGTATTTGTGTCGTGGGGATGCTTATATGTCGGGACTGTTTTCAATGTTGGGAGACAAAAGCGTGAACTATTTGTTTTGATAGATCGTGATAAAGTAAATTAGAAGGTCGGACTGGCAAGCAGCTCCGGCCGGAGTGATGGCCTTCAGTGAGGTGAGTGTCTTGTAAATTGCCTACTTTAGTGATAGTGTCACGCTAAGTTTTAAATGTTTGTTATGCCTCCTCGTTTGTTTATTAACGTCACCCTATCCTGGTTAATTTTTATAAATTTACATGAAAAAATGTTGTCCATATTATTATCTCAGAAGTTATAAAGTCGAAAGACTTATTGATATCTGATATCAAGCAATAAATTGTCAGTGTCACACTATTACTATTTTGTGTGAAGAAAAATATAGTTTGTATGTACCTAGCTGCTTATTCACAGTAAATGTGTGGTTATTGCAAAGGTATGTTTGCCGAATTATCATTGTTAAGTAAGTTCACATCACATTATATATATGCTAAAACAGGAACTAAATACAGAAGTCATTATCAGCAACAAATCCTCAAAGGAATGTTTTATCATTGCAACATTCACTGATTATTTATGAATATTCCTGATATCATACTTGAATGATAAGAACAAATCCTAATAGACTGATTGACAGTGTTTTGTTCACTTGCCTAGAACTATAGATTCATTTCTGGTTAATTTCTAAAACTAATTCTTAACCGATAGAAAAAATATAATATCCTCAACAATTACAATACAATTTGTAAGCACTTATTGCTTCATTATCAAAATAGTTACTTTGTCTTTAGCGTAATGATATTTTAACTTAATATTTGGTCTTAATGGGACCAAATAATTGCAATACCCAAAAAAGTATAATAGCCCAATTTAGGTATAGGTACTTTAGTACCTAATTAATATTTAATTTGAATATAGGTAAGTTGACAATAATCTACCTACTTTTAAGAATCATTAATTTAATGACATAATTGTTCATAACATTTCATATACCTATTATTAAATTTCAAAAAAGAAAATTGAAAATACTGACATAAGATAAGTGAAAAAATGTAACACTTATTTCTCAAGACCTGAAAAGACACACTGATCAATGTCTATGAAAACAATTATTAAAAATAAATTAAATTAACCAAATAAATGTTACAATCTTATATATAAAATTCTCATGTCACAGTTTTAGTTAGGTACAATACTCCTCAGAAACGGCTCGACCGATTTTTATGAAATTTTATATGCACATTCATTAGGTCTGAGAATCGGCTGCCATCTATTTTTCATACCCCTAAGTGATATGGGTTGTCCACCACTAACATTATTTTTTTATTTTTTGGACAAATTTTTTAATTTTAATTTTTTTTAAATGTGTCATTAAAATATACATACAACCCTAAATTTTCACCATTCTATCACCAACCCTTATTTTTAATAGTCATTTTCGCACTCGATAACTTATATGGCAAAACAATGTTTGCGGGGTGAGCTAGTAAAACATAATAATATTATAATACAATTTGTGTAAGTTATGTATTAATGAGACTATTAATATTTAATAGCTTGTACGTACATAATACTTTCAGATGAGAATATTTTCTTGTTTAATACTTTTTAGACTGTGATTTTTAAGTAGTCGGGTTTTAGTTTTTGTTAACTTTATTTTTGAAATTGTAATTTGTATAGTAGAGAAAGCATATAAACAGCAAACAATCTACAAAAAAAAACCTCACAATCCATTTAGGACAAACATTTATAAGCAACACATTTAGCTATTTCATTATTAGTTACATAAAAACTGTATGCCATGTTTTTTATACCTATTACAAATCAGCATCAGCCACTTCAAATGCTAAAGCTAATGCTTAAAAATCAAAAGGTATTAAATGTCAACTGCCTGCTACTTGAATAGTATATGGTTTGATATAACAGTTAGAATTTCACACGTTCTCCAGTGGATTGGCGTTTCATAATTGTGCTAACCAGGGTTTCTCAATCTTATCGTTCCACATAATTACCTCTATTTGTCTTTGAAGATGTGAACCCTGAATATGTGTACACAATTTTATTAAAAAAACATACACGACACACAACAAAAGAGATGTATCATACAAAAGAGTAATGGATACCTGATAATATTGTGTTAGAGAATTATGTTTTAAAGAAAGAAGAGCTAAAGATAACTAAGTAAGAGACTCCTATCTGATTTTGTGTAATCTTTTAGTTTTTTAACTGGAACTGAAATGTAGTGGGTGAGAATGATTTTATCGCAACTAGACTGAATTTTGCTTAATTTCAATTTTAATTCACAGCTAACCACCATTACATTAATTTTATCGCGTACCCGCTTGACTCAATGGCATGCACCCAGTGGTACCCCACTTTGAGAAACCCAGGTATAACTAGACTGTTATTTTAGCGGTGGATTCCCACGATGCGATTGTTATTCAGAGTCCGAGAGAGCGAACGACGTGCGTGCGTGGCGCCCGCAATCGGTGCGTGCTGTTACGATTTCGTTGAGGTCAAAACGTACGTTTGGCTTGGCTCCGTAACTAGTTTGTAGAACGCAGACCCGTCGACCCCGCTGGATACAGCCGTAGTAAAACGGCTGTGTCGTTTAGATGTCGTTCTCGATGTTGGAATGTAAGATGACATTGAAAGACCACTACGATTCATAATTAATCAATCTTACGTCCCTTTCTTGGTTACTTCTTTTCTCAATCACCTTTAAAATGTTTCCTAACACCGTTCTAACATTGATACGTTCGCGCTCTAATAAGAATGTGTAGATAAAGCCACGTAATGCACACTACGCTACTGATAACGACGCTGCATGAAAAAATGTCTCACAACCCGGGGTAGTAAATAGTGTGTTTGCACTATGCAGTGGCCTTATCTATATGGGCCGTGGTTTCCTCGTAGGGCCCCTGATCGCAGTATGCTAGTGGGAATGTGAGTATCGTGTAACCAACTTCGTTTGGATCACCGCGAGGACCGTATACAACACCAACACACTAAATGAATAGTGTTAAGGTGTCCTGCTATATTGGACGGTTTGTGAGCGCAGTAGTTTTTTTAATGTAGGTAGTGTAGGTACCACCTATAGTTACGTATGTCGGAAGCTACTTGGTTGTATTGAAATTCTAAGTATTTTCAACTCAAGTGTATTTCACAGTAAGCCGTAAGTGAGTGGTTACTTGTATTCGACAAACTTGTTCTTCTTATGTTTGATCTACTGATGATAAGTACCTAGGTACCAGTTATTAACTATATTAAAATTTACAATGAAATGAACTTTAATGAAGCCTTCATTTTCAAAGCATCTTGATAATAAT
>DWIY01000161.1:0-16404 GCA_018248615.1 Erynnis brizo brizo
GGTCAATTAACCTGGCAGAAGATCGGCCAGCCTGGAGAGCTCTCCTTCAGACAGTGCATGGGGGTCACGACCCTCAGTCATGAAGAATCGAAGAGAAAGAAGAAGAAGAAGAACATCCTTTTAAGAAAATAATTGTTGCGTGCCACCGGGATTTGAACCCAGACCCTCGGGCACTTCAGTGTAACAGAACTATGTATTGTCTTTTATTTCCTTGCTGAAAAGCAGACTGAAGTTCCAACTACGAGTACATTTATTATGCAGTAGACAAACGCTGCCACATTTTATCTTTGAAAAGTTTCACTCCAACAGTGACGTACGAGAGCCGGCAGCGTTCGTGTGAATGTGGTCCTTAATGAACGTCCTCATAAATCCTCGCAAATATTTTCATTTAAATTTCGAGAGCATCATATTACCTGCCGAGGCTGGGAAGTATGCAACGTTAATGAAAGGAATTCCTCGAGTGCACGTGACTCGCCCGAGAGACTGTCGAAAGTATTCCATTGTGTCAGTTTCAGATAAAGTTCGCTTTTAAAGTTGTGACGCCTATTTTTAGAGCCCTTTGTAGTTGGATGTAAACGCGTTCTTTAAAAGTTGGGATTTACATTTTTTCACACTATATTCAGTTATGTGCTGTTCGCGGTTTTTTCTGCAAAAATCCTTAACAAACATAAAAAACTCCTCGTCATCGGTACTGAGGTTTAGGCGTGAAAAAGTTAACGGACCAACAGATAGGTTACGAATTCGCAATATTAGTAAGGAACAATAATAATTGCTATAATTATTACTAAAATTAATAATTATTATTAATTATAGGATGTTTGAGGACTTTTAACGCTTTTAACGCCTTTTATCATAACGCAGGAAATT
Source organism: Erynnis brizo brizo (assembly GCA_018248615.1). Taxonomy (NCBI): domain Eukaryota; kingdom Metazoa; phylum Arthropoda; class Insecta; order Lepidoptera; family Hesperiidae; genus Erynnis; species Erynnis brizo. Next base: position 868 of record DWIY01000161.1, read on the forward strand.
TAAGGTTTGAAAGAATATTTTTTAAGAATCTATTCCTAAAATTTTTGAAATCTCATACTTGTAGTACATAACCGCCTTACAACTAATTCGACACATTGTAACACAGGTGCATTCTTAGTACCTACCTACAATTTTTGGTGTATGAAACCGAATGCTTTTAGTGTGATTATGTCGTTGAATCTTTTGCTTTCTGCTCAACGGGAGCATTATTAGAAGCCGTTCCAGTCTTAAGCCCGAGTGAGGAAGAAATTGTGGTGTAATGACGGTATAACCATAGTGCTCGCGAAATACGTACGTCTTTGTAATGAGACGTCTATTCCTACGTTCGTTCCTAGGTCGTTGGAGGTTTAATTTAAGCGTTACATACCTACATGAATAAATTTTAAAAGTGATGCTTTTGATAGGTAGGTGATGAAACAATCCAAACAATACATTAAACGCTAGTTATAAAACGCTTTTAAAATTTTAATTAATTAATTGAGGTAATAAATTGCATGTGAAGGACACACAGAAAGTTAAATTTGTATGTATGTATATATTCTGTTTTTATTATTTTCCTTAGATATCCATCCTATTTGTGTGGATTTCAACTCTGCCTGTTTGTTCGAAACATTAAGTCGCGTTCTTATAACTTTGCTTGTGTTTTATTGCAGGCGTTTAGATGTTAGTACTTGCAAAGCTCAAATTTTAAATAAACTTTGCCAGATGAACATAGGACGAGTCGAAGGACTCGAAGGTTAAACTGCAATACTCTCTTAATTTATGAAACTCTCTTCATTTCTACTGGTTGCTTGGCGGTTAAACACTTATTTAAAATCGGTCTCAATATACGGACGTTAAATAACCATGTAACTAGCTTATTATAACCAATTTGCAGATTCTGTTTTCGCCAGATAGGTATACCAATCTATTTGAAATTTATTTAATATCAGCATGTTCACTTAACAGGGCAATAAATAATAAGGGTTTACAGGCCAGTTATTCTGATTTTACACAATTGGCACGAAATATCAATTTACAATACTGTCCGCGATACAATATTATTACTGTACAGCAATCACATATCTTACGAGATGTATCTTAACGACATTGTATAATATTATGGTCCACTATATTATATTTAACAAAGCAAACAGCTAATGATATAAATATTCATAACCGATGCCGTAAATACCGGTTGGTTTGTACAAGAGACTCTAGTATTTCTAATTGCGGCGTGCAGATATTAATTAGTTAAATAGCAAGAGCAATACGAATGCAATCTGTGCAAATAGGCGAATGGCGGGCGTTATGGCGCCAAAGATACAAATCTGACATGGCGCGGGCGAGTGACCGTCGACCGGCGACCCCTCGGAGTGTGACGTCACTACTATTAGTGACTTCCAATGAAGATTCCGTCGATATCGACAATTGGTTATTGTGTTTACAAATAAAAACGATAGGTGTTTTGGCGCCAAAATACCAATCTGACATGGTATGACGTGGCCCAGCGAACGTCGACCGGCGAAGTGTACGATACTATTGTTAGTGGCTTCCAATGAAGACTCCATTGATATCGATCGTCTAATATTACTTTTTTAATATTGGAATTAATGCAATCTGTGGAAATCAGCCAATGTGAAGGCGTTATGGCGAAAAAGACACATATAATTTAACGTCGACCAGTGTGACGTGTGACGTCACTACTGTTAGTGACTCCTATGAAGAATCCATCGTTATCGATTTTCAATTTATTTGGCGTAATAACAGCAATATGGTGAGATACATAATTATCATAGATAATTATTTTAACATGACTTGACCGACGATCTATGGGTATTGTGGCGATAGGCGTATTGTGAGGTACTTCCTTTGAGTACAATTTAATGAAGACTATCGACATTGATTGGTTCCTGTATAATATGTTACTGGTTGCATCCATGGACCTATAAAGGTCCATGGTTGCATCCTGAGAACAAAAATTGACAGTTATGTTCAGAGCTACGCTATCGTATCGTATTTTTCAGGAAGGATATAATCTTCCAATCGAACATTATCTAGGTACCTACTCGAAACAATATTGCTAGTGCTAGTCACAGCACTATGAGATTATGCCGTGACTTATATTGGGCTGCCCTATGCCACGAAAACACCTTTAATTCTATTAGCAGAGTTCAAAGGAGAATGTTTCTTCGTCGACTTACATATACAACGTACGCCAAGCGACATGCCGTTTGCGGAGTACTGTGTTTACTAACTAGGTCTTAACCTATCCTGTAGCACAGTTAAGCGTTATTGAAAGTGTTATTATAGCTTCGAGTACAAAAGGTTTTCCTACCAATTAAATTCAATATTGCGATTTTGGATTTTATTTTATGGATGGACCTTCCTCGAATGGCGACCACGTTTAGGTAAAAAATCTAGAGCGCCCAGGACCGGGTGGAGTGGCGTCGATTAGGGGAGGCCCATGTCCAGCAGTGGACTGCCAAGGGCTGAAAGGAAGGAAGGACAGCATTTGCTACCCTCTTTATTAAAACATTGAAAGCTGAAAACGCCCCTTTTACATGACTCTAAAGTCTAAACAGTGAAACTAACATCGCTTCCCTCCCAGCAGCGACACGACGCAAGCGGGCAGCTCCGAGGCGCTGCCGGCCGCGGGCCCCACGCGCCGCCGCGACGGTAAACGCACCGAGTCCGCGCCATGCCTCGCGCTCGAGCGGCCCGCGGTGCCGCCGCCGCCGCCGCCCGCGCCGCACACTGACCTTAGCGCTGTCAACGAAGGTCTCGCGTCAACTGGATTATCTAATACACCCTTGACGCCAACTGATCTTACTAACCAATCTGAACATACCCTGAAATACCCTCAATAATCTTGATAGATCAACCCGATGCTATCTTTTAAAGTGAAAGAGGAATTCGGGTACATACAAACACATTCAGTAAAAAGTCGCCTATAACCTTCTCTACGAATTTGGCTACCTCAATCAAAAAGAATTTTTCAAATCCGACTTGTAGTTCCGAAGAATAGCGGGTACAAACAAACTTACTCGCCTGTGATTTTAGGAAAGGTTTGAAGGTTTGCCTAGGATAAAAGTTCGTAAGAGACCCATTTTGACAGCTCTGTTTTAAGAATTTAAAATAAGAAGCAGTAAATTTGATACTAACGAGACATCGATTTTTGTCTTATACTAAATCATATCGATATTGCATTGATTTGCAAAAATACATTGTGTGTGTACTATAAAGCCGGTAATTTAATAAAACGTGACGTCACGAGTAGTCGCGACGGTAAACGCACCGAGTCCGCGCCCTGCCTCGCGCTCTCGGCCCGCGGTGCCGCCGCCGCCGCCGCCCGCGCCGCACACTGACCTTAGCGCTGTCAACGAAGGTCTCACGTCAACTGGATTTATTAACGCGCCCTTAACGCCAACTGATCTTACTAACCAATCTAAACATACCCTGAAATACCCTCAACAACCTTGATAGATCAACCCGACGCTATCTTTTAAAGTGAAAAGAGAATTAGCGTACATACAAACACATTCAGTAAAAAGTAGCCTATAACCTTCTCCACGAATTTGGCTACCTCAATCAAAAAGAATTTTTCAAATCCGACGGCTTAGTTGTAATAAGTCGTAAGCAACAGTATAGCGCGTTTAGCTTATATATAAATATCCTACCTTAGGCAAACCTTCAAACCTAACTATAGATAAACTTTTAAGGCTTGTCTGAAACACAATTTACAATTGCAGTAAAATAATTCAACATAGAAATACACTTTAAGACAACGTTTGTACCAACATTTTACATTTTGGTCATATTCTTCTTCCCTCTTCTTCTAAAATTTTAAATTATACTTAATTCTATTAATTTCAGTTGACGTCTTAATTGTATACCTGAAAACATAGGTTAAAACCTATCTTTTATCAATTCTATAAATTATAAGAGAAGAAATATCCTTAAAACGAAGACAGCGCTAAACAAAGGTCAGAAACTGCGCATTGCTGGAAATAACTAATTTACTTTTTTCTATCTGTCATCTATATTATGTTTCGATATGGCCAGTGTTATTTTGGCCTCATCATTTGAAATCTCATGCTTACAATAAAATTGTCATGACAAGTCAATTCGAAAATCGAATAAAAATCATTATTATTAATTTGACAGTTTTAATCTTTTGTTTCGTTGTTTCATTGTAATTGTGTTATAATTAAATTTTTGTTTAAAAATTAGTTTGTTTTTGTGTAGATTTGGAAATACTATCCCTAATGATTCTTTATTCCTACAATTCAGTATAGTAAACTCCATTTGCCATATTATTCACAAACATTTTGATAATTTTCACTATATCGAAGAGATTGTGAATATTTTCCTAATTTTCAAGATGTTTTTCACATACATTTTTTGAAGTTTTTAAAGTGAAAAAATTGTCTATTACCAAAATTAGTTACTTCCGGCGAACGCAGTCTATGGTTATGGTTATGGCTTTGTGAATGTGATATCGTTTATGTTGGCACTGTCTTTGTTGCTGTTTTTAGATAATTTGTAGTTTCTTCACTAACAGCCGCACTCAAAAACGTTTAATGGTTATTTAAATGACTTATTAGTAGAAATTTAAAAAAGTTAATTTTGTCTGCGCAATCAGAAACATCCCGAAATACCTATTGACACAGAGAGTAAACTTTTTTAAATATGTATTAAGGAACCACTTAAATAACGATTAAACGTTACTAAGTAGGGCTGTTAATCTCACTTTCTTTATTTTATTCTTTTCTTGGTTACGGTTTATGTTTCGCAGTAAAACACGAAAACATACTTGATGTGTTTGTAAGATTTACCATTATTTTTACACCGTGATTGTCTCTCTTTAATAAATTAGCAGCATTGTGTTATTGGTTAAGCGTTTTTAATTATACCGTCATTAATCAATCAGTTTTTACCACGTTACTAATTTGGTTTCTAAACAATACATACTTACGTCATAATTCTGTAGCTAGCATACTAGTCACTATTTTAACTCTAATGATAGTTTTGCATGATATTGGTAGTTACTCTTATTTTTAATTTGCTTGACTGGAATAAAGTGCGTGAAATTATACTAGGTACGTCATAAATTTATTAACTGAAAAATTGAAATGGTACGTAAAAATAATGTTAATTATTTCTATTGCCATAATTTGACAGTGGCTAAGCCTCTTGCTCCGAATATGAAAAATACTTCATTTTCATCTACAACGTACGTAGTGCTGCTTTCCTTTGAAGCAGTGACGGTATTCATTTGCAAAAATGTATTTAAAAGACATAAAACTAAATGTTTGTGACACAGTATCCCCAGTAACTACGTATTTAATAGAAACAAGTAATTATAGTATTGCTCAAGATCGAGACAAACAGACAATCGTATCGGTCTCAATAATTACTGAGATAATTGCGTGGGTACAGATGTAGGAGTTTACCTATAGACTACAAAGCATTCAGTACAATAACAACTATACGGAGGATCGCGCGTATTCCTCAATAGTCATTTGATTTTGAACGGTATAGTTGAAAAGCTTTTGTGTGTGAACAAAAATAAATGTTTTTTGTCCCTGTTTTGTGTTGTGGTTATGATTATGGGTAGTAAGTGTTATTATTTTAAATATTGATTTAAACGGAATTAAAATTGGTGGCATACAGGTTTCACGTGAAGTCTCCGTAAATTGTGACGTTGTTTTTAACCTAATTTTATTTCCTCACTTTGATATATTGTTACAATGTTTTGTTAACTATTTACCTACTCATATAAAAATTTGTGAGATGGATGCAAGTAAATTTGCCGCCATTTTTAATTTGTGACGTAACGGTTCCTAAATGTCAATTTAATTTTTCATACAGCATCACCAAACCGCATGATGTCATGTGACCTTCGAACTAATGATGTGCGAATAGGTATATTATGCATGCATTAAATAGTGAGATGCAATCTGTTCACAATAGCATAGAAATTAATAGCATCAATGCATGATTGCTCTTTGCCACTATCAATAAAATTAAATATTCAGTGTTCATTGAATGGCATTTTATATTAGGTATATACATTTTCCTTATAGTTTCAAAGACAACCATTGTGAATAATGGAATCTAAGAAGTTAGAAGATACCAAGAAAAACCTTTATAAAACTTATTAAAATTGAAATTTATTCTTTTAGTTATACTTAGATAACTTTATTTACTACCAAAGAACATGAAATTCTTATTGTTGGATTTTTTTCAAAGGTCATTCAGCGAACACAGGTTACTTTATTGTTTGTTAATTGCTACATCTTTGAGGTGATTTACATGGTCTGCTCACTATTAAATAATCAGGTATTCAGCAGCGACACGCCGTAATTCTAGCTCACGTCTCATATGGAACCTAGCAAAACATTCGAGGACTAACTGCCGCACTCAGAGACGTCATTTAACTTTAATGTTTATTAACAAAAAAATAATCGTCTTTATTCCTATTGACTTAAGTGTTATCTATAATTACTTAAGGGACCATTAACGTTAATGAATGTTTTTGAGTACGGCTGTAAGACGGTTTTTGCTCACCTGAAATAAATTTCCTTAGACTACCAAACCTCATCTCCCCGAACACAAGACATGAAAATCTTTCCGCTTCAAGGACGTTGATGACCCTAGGAACATTATACCTCCGTGATACCTCCCCAAGCGAGCACAATGGCTTTTACTTAAAAAGTTACTCATCTTCCAATTTTTGCACACCTCAAAGAAGTAGCAACAAACACAATATCATCGCCAGAATGACACGACATTGACAATAGTGCTCTGGTATACAGAACTGAAGCGGTTGCTGCCCACACTCTCGAGGAAGGACAAGGGCGCGCGTACCAGGACCTCGTGGTACGCGGAATGCGGAGACACCGCGTCTGTCAACACTTCTACTACGTCGTGGTGAGTAGATTTTCAGACTTTTCAGGGTTTAATTTATCTATTCTCTAATGACCTCAAGACTGAAAACGGTAGACGCGGTTCTACCATGTTGTGACGAGACGGACGAGAGGCAAACGAAACTACTAATAAGATACGGAACAAAACAAAACAAAACTCGCGAGTTCTTATTTCAAAATCTGTATTGGCGGCCAGCAGGAGACTAGCTTATTGGTCAGTTTCGTCCTTTCATATTTTTCACTAATTTTCTTTTTTTTTTCTTATGGGGGAGTCACGCTTACGGCGATCTACCTTTAGCAAGGCGGGAAGTGAAGTAGAGTCTACTTGTCGCTTGGAGTGTTTGTTTATTGTAGGTTTCCTAACAGTCCTAACTTGTATCATTCTGGGGATACAACAGGGATTGTAATTGTATTCCATATAACCGTCTCAAAACGGTTCAGTAGAATAACGAAGCAGCGAGCAATCGTGCAGAAAACGGTGACATTGAGAGTAATTGCCAGTGACGAGGTCGTATCATTACGTGCACGATGGATGATCAACAAGCTCAAACGATGAGACAGAGATGGGCGAAGCTGTAGTTTTTCTCAATTGTATCCTTATAGTAGTCAGCGCCAGTCCTGAGCACAATCTTTATTGGTCAGCCGATTCGCTGTGAACGTTATCCACAAACTCAAAATCTTTTAGCGGGCAATGGAGACAGATGCTCGGTATTTCTCTACGATACAGAGTCTGAAACGACGAAATCCGTAGAAGAATGAAGGTAGTCGACATTACTCTCAAAGTGCAAAGTGGCCACGTCGTTCGAAAAACCAGTAACTGAGGGGATGATAGGTTCTCGAAAGGCAACCGTGTCTAGGTATAATGCCATGTCCAGCAGTGGGCTAAGAAAGGCTGAAAGGAATATGATGTGCGCTAGAAGATGATATCGTGCTCGAGCTGCAAGCTAATGTTTTTCCGTACTGATACCAGACTGCACATAGGCAAGAAGTCTTGCCGCGCAGAAGCGTGACATTGAGCGTCATTACCATAATGGGATGGAGGGCGGCACGTTGTTTTTTTGTTTAATCCTAATTCTGTAAGTACTTATATTGCATACGGACAGTGGCACCGTGGAGATTAACTATTGGGAATGATAGAAGTTGATTAATTTAATATATTAATAATACTTTCTAATATTTTTCTTCAATAATAGGATGAGGTTCTTGATTTTCTAGATCTCATAATTTGCGCCAACACTTTCGCACACTGACATTCAAACGTGCGAAGTAAAATCGGCAGTGCGTCGAATACCCCGGCGCAGAACCGGTCCCGGTATTTAGGTTCGATGCGATTCCGCCGCCGACTACCGACGTACCGGCTTTTACACGTGCACTCATCTTAACCTAACCGTTATTTTTCATATCAGCAGGAAAAGAGTTTGAGAGTTTGAATCGTTGTGATTTTTTGGCAAGTAATATGTATGACGAATTGATACTATTTTTCTGTTCCACTCGCTGTGTTCGAGTTTCGCTCTACCTTAGAGGAAGGTTCGACATACAACAGCCCAAAATTTTAATGTTCAAATTATTCTGAATTGTCCTCTGGATTCAACAATCGTGCAAACTTTTGATATGTCTGTAACCCATTATCTAGTAACCGCCTGCAGAATCAGATCTCCTCTCACAATGAGAAAGATGCCTGCCTTGACTTCCAGTGCTTTTCATAAAATTCTGTTTGTTAATTTATAGGCGACTGTAAGAATTAAATTCACAAATCTCTACAATCAGTGCACTTTAAACACGTCATGAAGAATCTATATCAGGCCTGAAAAGGGCTCGTCCATAGACACCTGTTTTGTTTTCTTTTTATTTTGAATTATGGACCACACATGCCAGTATTCGGAATTCAAACAATGTTCACACAAGACAGGCGCGTAGGACAATGAGCTGACTCACCAATATGTCTAATATACTCACCTGTCTCACTCATTCGCGTACAACACCATCCTTGTGACTAATGTTGAATGCTATTTCTGCTCCATAAAAATTCCCGCACTATTCTTCCTGTGAAACATTTTAAATAAGTGCAATGTTATCAAACTATTCAAAATTACTCAACGAATTTTGGGAAATTTCGAAATTTTTATCCATCGTACAGCAATAAAACAGTAACGAACTTTTCTCACGACTTTGACCTCGTTTTCAAATTCTTTGAAGCCAACATTTTCTGAGCGTATTTTTGCAACTACTGAATGTTAGGTTATTTTGTAAGTGCCCACTTGAATTAAAACCTTATTATACGCAAGATTCCGAAGCCTTGAATGTGCCACAACTCATAATATTGCGGAAGTTGTATTAACTAATTAGTTTAGTGGCAATAGCACCAATAATCTCAACGTCATACGTTAGAACCATTAAGCTAGCGAAAACTTGAAATGGTCAATGAACGTAGGTACGAACTTCCTCGTATATATTGTCCATATCAAGTCTGAAGTAGAAGAGTGGAGTAGCGCTCCTATTGAAGGTGTAATGATTACCAACCGTTTGGTGACCAAGACACAAGATCGCAATGGGTTCAAACCAGGTAATATACCTAGTAGACCTGCCTGCTGGGTGTGTCCGTGTTACCATAACAAATCAATACTACCAGTACCAGCGTCCAATTATATCGAAGCACAATAGTACTGACCGATTAGATTACTACGAGTATTATTGTGAACGAACTCGTTTCCTGGCCGTGGAATAATGCCGATTGAAGCTAATCCCTTTGACCCAGGCTGTAAAAACATCCATTGGTCGCAGCGTCTGTTTATTTGATGCCATTGTTATATTTCATTCTATTTTGGTTGGGTTTATGTGCAGATAAAAATTGTAGAATCCTTTCAATTATCAATTACTCGTAACTTTCAACTTTCCTTGATTTTATTTTAGGCATATCCGAACACATGGGATCACATGTTACTTTAGAAACTTCATCATCGCCAGTTTTCTATCCAGAATTAATGCCTTTTTGAAATCATTCGTTATCATCATCGGATACTTCAAACTTACTGAAACTTGGCTTCCCATACATAATTAGTGACTTTTTGCCTTTTTTTCACAAACAATTTCACATTTCACAAAGATTACTCTGTATGATTATCGCTTACGATTAGGGAATCTGCGAACTGCTATGTTACTTCCCGCGGTTCTGCTCGCGCTGACGTCGCCTCCGTGGCTCATTATCCAGAGGCTGAGTCATAAGCCTGTTTTCTGTACCGCCGTTAAACTTGGCCCAAGTTACAAGCAATCGCGGTGAAGACGTCACAAATTAGAAAAATATTATAATTTTGAAAATGGATACTTTATATTTATGAAAAGCATCTGTCTCTGAAACTATAATACTTAATACAATTTTAAATATGAGGTCTTATGACCTCCACAGTTTTTTAACAATTTATCTATTTGATAACTGCGAATTGTAACCATTTTTAAAACTATTGCGTGAATTTTTAGTGTGTAAGCAACAGAAAATGATTAAAGAAACATCAATTTACAATAACCATTTACATAAACCTTGGACGAAAAGTTTCACAACTCACCAAAGATTCTTTTTGAAGGACTTATATTATTGGGGAAGAGAGATCCTCGAATGCTGACTACGTGTCGGCCAAAGTACAGGCGGCCCTCCAACCAGGATGACCTTAAGAAGGCCTAAGACCAGATGGAGTGGCGCGAATAGGAAAGGCTTAAGTTCTGCAGTGGACTACAATAAAGGACTGAAAAGAAGAAGATAATAATTAAATAAATGACATTAAATAATATAACGCTATTCGCCCATCACCGGCATCGTGTCACAAAATTACCTTGAGGTTGTGGACAGTCTTACGGAAAATCGTCCCTCGTTTACGCGTTCAGTAACGGCTTCGTCTTATCGTGAGTTACGTTGTGCGTGACGGACATACGGTCTGTTTAAACTTTTAAACTATTGTATTCAACGGCTATAATACGAAGGTTATAATAATCTTGGTAATTTCTATTTTAATCAAAATGTTTGATTAAATTTTTTTTTTAATTTCTGGTCCAGATGTGTGTATGTATTCTTGTCTTGTGTGTGTCCAAAGCGCCCGTGATACAGGGAATCCAAGTGTGGGGCTCCGGTTTAAGAGTGTGAAGCGTTATTTTAATTTCATTTTTAATTTAAACAATTAATAAATACAATGTTTAAATAATGAATCCAAATCTTGTTCCCGCTATCCTGTAGGACGGACACAAGAGACTAGGAGGGTACGGTCCCCCTGTAGATTGCAATGCAATTGCAAAACAATCTTCAAATCAAATCGCACTGAATCTTTTAGAACCGGTTTTTATGTATAGGTAACCGTGAAATCGCCGTGATCTTTCACACATTACCTTAATTTGTACTTTAGGCTGTAGTATCTTAAAGGCCAATGTCTGTAACGAATACTAATGTTTACGAGTGTTTTATTTTATCGTGTTTTGTTTTAAACCGGACAAATTGGTGTCACTGGCCTTCACCTCAACTGGAGAACGGAAGTGTTTTGGATTGTTACTGAATAATATAAGTAATCTCAGGATACTTAAGACTGGATATAATCAACTGAATCGCGGGGAGTAAAAAATACTATTTTGTACTATATACTCACTCTATTTCACTGGTATATAACTTTTGAGTATGTACTTTAAATAAATGTTCGTTGTTCGATGAATGTCTGGGTTATCACACAAACTAATAATTTATTGTTTCCGGTAGAGTTTAAACCATAGTCAAGTATTTTATTCCAAAATTTTAAAGTTCAAAAAACGTCTTGTTGGCCTAAAATGAGTTCCGCAGTTTTATTCATTTAGCAATTCACCACTTTACCCTTCTATCTATACAATGCTATATCTGTTTGCTGTAACTGCATAACAGCGACGTTTTTCAGCTGTTATCCATGCCAGCTGTTCGATCGTATTTTGATTTTCGATAGTCTCCAAAACGATCGACCGTATATGGGCAAATCTTCTATCTTATTTAAGTAATCACGATATTTATCAGATGAAACTCTTCTTCTAGCCTTCCTACGCTTATTTTGCCTTAATATGAACCAGTATAAGAAAGTGTGTGCTGATTTAATTCATATCGTCCCGCTTATGACTTACACCACGCCACAGATTGCGTTTTGCAGTCTCGAGTCAACAGTCGATTACAAATTCACTCGCGGTGAGGTGCTCTCGTGTTATCGTGTTGCTAGTGGTGACAGACAAACGGACGATATCTGCATTGATACTGGAATAATAGCAGTGATTTATTTGTTTGTGACATAGAACTGATCTATTTCTGGTGCAATTATCGCTCGACGTTTGAAAGTGAGTGTTCGTTCAGTGCTAAGTTTTAGGTCCTTTTGCAACAATTATATTATGGTTTGATTATATTGTGTATCTTTAATCTAATAGTAAACGTAGCATTACGTTAACGTTCACGTAGCTTAATTTCTCAAAAGGTGATTTAAGTTTTTAAAAGTTTGGAAATTGTTTAAGCATATTTTGAGTGTAGTGTTGAATATACTATAATTTAGCCTACGTTGCCCTCATGATCATCGTGATTTACAATAGTTGAGAAGTATTGCCACCATTGTCAGTCCATTGTTCTTCACTCAGGTCCAAATTGTCCCATACCATGTTATGCTTGCTATGAATCTGGCTCTTAAATTTCGGTTGAGTAAGTTCATTTGGGGGATGGTTTTAAGTCTTCAATGCATTCATGGCAATCCATGCATGATCTGGGATGAAACTTTATGTGCTGATCAAGAAGTATCTAAGTAGTCGAATGTAGTCGTCTAATAACTCAAGTGGACTCTTCTCTGTTTTCTTTGTTATAAAATTATAGGGTGCTACTACATTAGCGTCTTAACGCGTTAAACTACACTTTACACGACATTACCCGCTAAAATCCTTTGTTTATTTGCATGTCAACCTAGTTCACATTAGTGTTTAACGTGTAGCTTAAAGCTTTAGAACGTTTATGTGGACGAAGCAATAGAACAAGATACCTTGTATTAAAAACTTGAATTTCTTTGGCAGGTACGCAGAAGCCGGTCTCTACCAAGCGGGGAACATCTCGTCATCATCTGGCGCGTCGTCGGGCTCGCACCCGGCGTCACCCCTCCCGCACTCGCTGTTCACACACGAGCCCTTATACCAGTTCTACAACGCCGCCAAAGTTGAGGTAAGTGTTCCATATCATCATTAGTGAAACCGAGGCAGACGGGAATTGTCAGCTGCTGAATATCTAAGCGGGCTGGCCACATCGTTCGCATGAGGAAAAAAGGTCCTCGAATGGCGACCACGTTTAGGCAAAAGGAGCACAGGCCGCCCTCCTACCAGGTGGACTGACGACCTGAAGAAGACAGCGGGAAACCGTTGGATTCAGAGGGCCGTGGACCGGGTGGAGTGGCGTCGATTAGGGGAGGCCCATATCCAGCAGTGGACTTCCAAGGGCTGAAAAGAAGAAGAAGAAGTCATAGAAATAGCAAAGGAACATGTACAGTAGATTACTTGCTGTTTCGTGATCACTAGTACATGGATATCTAAACTTATAGCCAGCCGTGGCTGAGAATGTAAATAGAAGCTTTGCTAGTTGCTACTTCAGAGGACAAGGGTTATCGATTGTTTTTTTCTAACTACAATAATTATGTCCGCAACCGAAATACGAAATCTATAGAAACGAACGCGGAAGCTACATACTCGTAGTACAACTAGAATCATTGTAAATCGTTCGGAAAGAAGATGCAATGCTAGACGAATTACAATGATTCTAGTACTATGTTGGTAACAACTGCCAGTTTCATTACCTTCCTTCTCTAAATTAGCAGAAAAATAACTAAAATGATTCCACGTTTAAGGACAAAGAATCGACCATCACATACAACTCAACAAACAGTTACAATAATAAGGTCAGCGAACACATGTCAAACACATCAATACAATTGAAAATGATCACTTTCACCCAATTACTCGATTTTCCGCATTCAATGACCATATATAATAATACGGTGAATAGTAATATAACGGTAGTCTACACATTTGATACGCGGGACCTAGCAGCCGTTATTTCACTGGCAATGGAAAATTGACCCTCATTGTTAGAATCTACTCTTGGAGTAATGATCTCTACACTATATTTATACGCCATTTGTAAATAGGTAATTTTTAACTTTTCTTTTTGGAAAATTTCTTTACAAATATCAATAATTGTAGTTCGTCGGAGAAGGCTTAGTAACTGCTGTGATTCACTTTGAAGCAAAATACCATGAATCGACTATTAAAAGTCTTCAGAAGTACGAGCAGCCTGATCAGATCACCCCTTATTACGAAAAACTTCTAAACGCAAAAGCTTGACATCTACAAAGTTATAGAAGAAAGATATTGATGTGGCTGTATCAAACATGAATGAGATGCTATAAATGACGACTTTTTATTTATAATGTCAAAATGTCTTTAACTGACTTCAAAATAAGAAGGAGATCCACAATTCGGTTTTTTATTGCTTATTTAAACGTCGCCGCACGTGAGAACATTTTCTGCAGTTCTCATCATACGCAAAAACAATAGCAACACTCAATAAATCTAGCGGGATGCCAACAATAATTCCATACAATTATCCAATTTGCGACAAGACTTGTTTGAATGTGTCTGTAGTAATGTCATTAGATTAGACTAACAGTACAACAAACAAGCAAAAAAACCTACTCGTTTAACTAATTTGCTAATGTACCTACATGTACAATACATACTTACTCGTAGTTTTGGTACAGCGGGTAGGTATCTTGTGTCTCACGTGTTCAACAAATAGTTTTATTTTTACCGACTCCGAAAAAAGGAGGTTATTATTCATAGGCCATAGCTATATTACTACATAATAATATGAATACCAAAGCAAGCATGCCGGCCACATGGTCTTATGCGGTCACTTCAGCTCATAGACATTGGCAACCACAAACTGGGTAGGAATCCCATTTGATGTCGTTGGTCGATTGAGTGCGTTGTCCTCTCTAAAATAATAACAGTTTTACCACCGTCTACCAGTATCTATCACTATCTATGGCTATCAGTTCCATACTATTTTACTTTAAAGAACCGCTAATCTCGTTAAAATTGGGTAGGAACTAGGAATCCGATTTGAGGTCGTGTTGGATGCGTTCTCCTCTCAAAAAGCATAACAGTTTTCCTTCTACCAGTATCTATCACCTATGGACTACCAGTTCCATACCAATTTATGAATTTACCTACCATGAAAAACCGCTAATCTCAATATCGGTTATTCAAAACGGTATTAGTATGTTTTTGCTCATTGTTTTTTCTCAGTCACTGACCACGTCAGATAAGGTACGGTTACTGAACTTCGGTTAAGAAAACGAATATTAATAACCCAAACCTACATGCCAACCACTGTTATTACATTTTTTCTGGTCATTATTATTTTAAATCTTATCAAGAGAAGTGACAGCTGATGTTTAACTGTTATTTGCGTTCGTTAAAGATAGAGTTATGTAGATTAGTTGCTTACATTTAGGTAAGACTGAAGTTGGTCAAAAAAATTGTGTGTGTCAGCTCCGACGCACGACTGGAGTTTACTCCTAAGTAAGAGTGAGAGAAAGCATTATAA
>DWIY01000162.1:0-16349 GCA_018248615.1 Erynnis brizo brizo
CGAAGTAGCGTTCGGAATCGCAAACGGCCGAAACGAAGCACGTTGTTACGTAGAACGTGTGTTCAGAATAGGCCTGCTGTTATTACATATAAGCCGGCACATATAAATATCGACGGTGTATTTTTAAAACGCCGTCCGAGCGTACATCTGAAATCGGACGAATAATACCTATGTGTTTGCTAGCTTTAAATACACTCGTGACGAATACATTCCTGATGCCAGCGACTATAACAGTGTGTGCATGTATGTGTATGTGCCTTGATATACGAGGCAGTAGTCAAGGTCGACAGTGTCATTGTACGAGCGAGCCTGACGCGGATTCACTCACACACTGACACGACTTGCATGCACTGTATGTAGTTGAGCTATTGAAGTAATCTTATCATATAGGTCACCTTACTTTGTAGATCATAAATACACAGTGAGTGACTGCATATACCTAGTCTGTGCGGTTCTGAGCACCCTTTCAGCTCGGATATTTCTGATATCTGCCCAGACGTTCAATGCAAATGTTGCTTGATATTCTTCCCATTGCATTCTAGAATGCATTATTATTTATTTTGAAATCCTAATCGAAAATTTTACTTGCGAACACCTCGAAATACACACTAATGGGACCGAAAGATCAGAAAAATTCCATAATTGACTTGTTTAAATAATATCAAGTGAAATATTTACAAACATTAATTTATCAACAAAAGTATATCAGTGACAGAAGCATTTCAATTTCAGTCGTGTATTGTAACACGACTAAAACTGAAATGCTTCTGTCCATGACCAACGATAGATTATACGAGTATTTAGATTAGACCATTTCATATTAATTAATGAGCTATATTTAATTGCTGATAAACTTTTAATTTAGAATGTGTTGTCTCTTTCGGTGTTGGGCAAACATTTGGTTTGGTTTGGTCACGTCGTAAATAATATGCGAATATTCATTTTTGACTTTTCAGAATATCATTACAAAACATAAGTGATATTTCGTATTCGACGAACGTACGACAGAATATTCGTATAAAAAGTTAAGGTGGTTACAAGTAATTGGTCCCCCTGACTCGCAGTCATAATAACGTGTCTTATTATTTATATTTTTAAACATAATTCATAGACTTTATACATTAGAATAATTAACAAATTTTAGATAAAATATTATACATGTAATATGATGTATGAATTACTTTTAAATTCAATTTTTTTTTTAATTATTTGGTTATTAAGCCGATTGGGTAAATAAGTACAATTCGTACAGAAACTAATATTCATTGCACCACTTTGTGACATTAGGTTAATTACAAGAGTCCACGACAAGTGGTATGTCGCTACTGCATGCGCGGCGTCGGAAAAACCATCCATTTAAAACTTTAGGTACTTGCCTGTTCTCGGCGACATGTGTTTTTTTCTACAATAAAAATAATGACATTTTAAATCATTGTTATCTTCAGGAAAACCGTTTTAACCGTTTATACAACTCAAGAGATCGTGGTAGATGAACAAATTATTTAAAAAAATCACATCTTGTAGCGTGAAATGAGAAACAAACACATGAGAATTGATGATATAAAAAATCTTATAAATCAAACCGAGAACGCCAGAATAATTTATACCTTGAAGTCTTTCTTTGATTTTTTCCTTTTACCTTTCCATTACGGCGAGTTCTTGAACGATATTTTGCCTTCATAATTTATACACCGACGACTGCATCTTTGAACATCGGTATTGCATTTCTGGCAAGCTCGCCGGAGCTTCTAACTTCCCCACGGAATGTTTGATGTTCCATAAATAGAGCATAGTTAAACGCGAACACATCAATGGTTGGGCGAGGCCCGACGGCCGCGGCGTGCAGTCGATTGACGCAAACAGCGTCAGTTGTTTACAGTACTACCGCCTCAGGTTATTTACATCGGGGTCACAGACACGTCGAAGGAGACCGAGGTTCAATCGATATAATTTATCTAACCTGCAGTTAGAATCGCTGCCGTCGGCCGGTTAGCGAGCGGCCGCCGTCCGCGACATGCGACAATGACCCCCTTTGACATTACGAGGTCGTTTATGCAACGATTGCGAATAAGGCGTCTACTAGAGGATTCGGAGCAGATTAAACGGACAAGGTCACGCCGAGTTCGAGTTGCGAAAACAATCTTTTGTCTCGCAGTAGGCACCTACTCGACACTTGTTTGCGGTATTGTGTTGTCGATTTTCGTTATCGTGCGGTAAAATGCCGGCATTATCTGGCGTAAAGGTGCGTGATAGTGACACGCTATCAGTGTCACATTTCCCGGGGTCAATGATCCTGAGTCCACGTGGCCGCTTATGCAACACATACGCCCGCGGTGCTGACATTCGTCGTTGAAAGCAAGCGCAAACTGTTATTACAAACCTGTGCGAGCCAGGAGATATGGAACCGTCAGTTAGCATTAGCATTATCAGATAAATTCAGTATTAGAGAGCGGTGGTAGAGATTCTTAGTGAAAGTGAACTAACATGCATGCACTATGAAATGATAGAGAACTGGCCGCAACGGCATTAGCTAGTCGTTGATTATTATTAACGTAATTATTATACATTATTTCTTGCTACGCGAATAGCATGAAGCAAAACATACAGATACGAAAATATTATATAAATTACCAGCTTCGTTCTACTGTGGTTCTATTGCCTCGTTTGAAGGTACCTACAACAATCCGTCACTCAATATCTGACCGCCGCTTGATTAGGTCGATTTATGGTTTTGTCAATGTATTCAGTCTTAACAAGCACCATTGTTTAGACTAGTTTTATTTAGGACGACTTATGACCATTATCCATTATAAAATCAGCTAAAGTCTAACGAGAGCCATTAGGTACGTGCGCTATCTCATTAGGTTCGATCTTCTGAATGCTAATTCTGGTTGGAGCTTAATTGTTTTTATAAGGTTAAGATTCGAATCGCGGAGCGAGTTTTAAAACGTTCGTGTCGTATTCCACGGCGGGCGGTTAAAAAGTAAAACATTAAGAAGATGGATGTTTGCAGCATATCTATTTATATCTGGTGCGGCCATAAACAGCCTGCATGGAACCGGTCAGCCCGGCTCGCAGGAATGCTCAGCTCTCGCTAACTACGCCGGCTATCACTGCTTCACTGCCCGACAACGATTGCAAATGTGCTAACAATGTATTTGTTTTAGCGGACCCCACAATAAAACTCATTTATAGCCTCGCATTCTGTTTGTTCTCGAACCTTGTACGTGTACCACGATTTTATTGGAACAGAATCAATATTTTCAATCAACTAAAGAAACGCGTGAGTTCGTCCCTTATATTTCATTTGCTCTTTTAAATAATAAAACTGTTTATTAACAATTTTTTGTAGATTGCTACTAAGTTGCAGATGTTGCAATTACATTCTGTTTGCTTAACCCTACTGAATAAACTAGCGAACGACCTTTTTGTAATCGATTTTAGTGCCGGCCTCGCAAAACAACTTGTAGGCATTCTTTGAATAGCCGACGTGGACTCTTCCGCGATGCCCACGCATGCAGACTTCTTCCTCTATTGTTTTATACCTATAATATAATCTGTACACTATTGGTTATTATGTACCTCGTTATGTATGTAATCATAAATTCTGCCCACACACAACTCTTTAGCGTGACTTTCATATATTGATAATATTTAAAACAATTGTGTATTCTCAATGTAGTTAGAGTAATCAAAAGTACTGTCTCGACTCAAACAAAATTCTAAAAATAGATAGTGCAATAAAGACAACACCTCATCAAAAAGTAATGAATGATAAGATTAGATAAAATATTTATAATGATTATAAAATATTGAAATTTATATAACGTCGCCAAAGCCAAAATTCTTGTATGTTATGTACCTACATTAAAAACAATAAACTTTCATGATCACAACAACGGAAAAGTTTGCAAGGAAACGGTATCAAACAAAATAGGTTTTAGTTTCGTTGTGTGTGATGTGATGTAACTTTAGCACAGCAGTCAACGTGTGATCGGAAGAACAATGAATTCGATACAAATTGGATTTTCTCCTTTAAGATTTCGCTCTGTCGGAGCAAATTAAGTTGCAAGAACGTGTAGGAAAGTAAGAAACAATCGTTACCGTTCAGTTCGAGTGAGCGTTCGATCTTGATACGAACTTAATTTAAAGTATGTGAGAACATTTTAGGCACGGGTAATTTGATGGGGAAACGGGTGATTAGCGGTGCTGCGGGTGGTAGTTCTACTGTCAGCGGAAAGATTTAGAAAAAATCTAAATCGAAAAGAGATACTTCCCAGTCGAAATTTGTGGCGACCATCTTTCTACTTTGGCGAAGCAAAGCATCAATTTACAGCTGACAGAGCTTCGGTCTTATTCAATGTCTTGTTTTAATTGATATTGTTGCCCATGAGCTGCAGTGATCATTTAAAACCAACTCCCTTGCAATTTGTGTTTTAAAAAATAAATGGCTTAATCTCAAAATACGATAAGATTTCTAAGCGAATACTAATATAGAGTCCAGCGTAGTAATGAAAATTACATGACGCTGGCCGAGCGAGAGTCGTTCAGCGAGACGTTTATAAACAAGAAAGATTTTCTAATAGAGAGAGTAACACGATAAACAGCAATAAATTAGCGACCGATGTTGCTCTTATTTTGTTCTATAAATAAGTTTTTCTTTTATATTAATGTTGATAGAGTACCTACCCATAGAAGCTAAATGTATTTGTATTTTGTGCATGTTACTTTGTATCATTGCAGTCCTTTCTGTGGACATGCTTTAATGTTTTACTTTATGACTTGGTTTTCATGTCGGATTATGAGGGTGGCCGTAGGTAATTCCTAGAGTGCACACAACAAGTCCAGCAAAGTTAAGCCTTTTGGCGTTCATCGCTCTACATCTCCACCTAATCGCCTTATCGACGCCACTAGGTCTTGTCCTGCTAAGTCCAACGGTATTCCGCCATTTTCGTCTGGATCATAAGCAAGTTGGATGGCGGCCTGTATTCCTTTGTCAACGTCGAACTTCAAATTACTGTGTCACCATTAATTTAACTGAAAATATCAAAATAGTTATATCACCGTCAACTGTCGATACAACAGCAACTTAGCTGATTTGAGCAGTAATGGCTGTGAATGGAGGGTGGGGTGGGAGTCTTCCGCGCCGCGTCATCCTCGCCCCATCCATCAAGCTGACAGCACCGATTATTGTTGCTACCATCGTGTGCTTTCACTAGAATCCGTGTGGGCGAGCTCGAAAAGGATTGTTAAGCCCATATTTCATTGCTAAAAATATTCCTATCACCCGTCATTATGATTTACCGCTCAAATGTTTTTGAGAAAACATCACCTTACCCCTTTTTGCTTTTAACGCCTGAATAGGTAAGCTTTTATCTAGCTAGACTTACTTGGAGTGACATTAAAAGTCGATTAGTGTTCTTCATGTCTTGTGTTTTGGCTGAGCAGGTATGGTTTCCGGAGATACTTTATTTGTGGCGAAACATCTTAGTGCTCATGAGTAACAAGGCATACAACCTCAAGTAGGATTTCTTCTATATTTAAGTGGAATGTGGGAGTCCACTACTTAACATCAGGTGGCCTGCATGGCCTTTGCTACGGAATTACTATAAAAATGTCACAGGGTGTAAATTAATCGACTAACTATAAAATAGTGGCATTTTAGAATGTATTGCAACATTTTAATATGCGTTTCCACCTCGCAATTGCAGGCTTTTGAACTGAGTTTACGGCTAAGTAAAATTCATTCTGTGAAGTGTAGGGCGGGCGACCTTCCGTCGGGCGTGGGCCGAGCCCATGACACAGTTCACGAGATGCCACCACGAACGATTATTTCTGTCACACCGTTTCCACGTAAACGTACCTTGCTACAATGTCGCTTTATTGATATTTATTTGGCATCTGAATCCCTAGCAGGTTTGAACAAAGTTGTTAAGTACTGCTGCGAGGTCGTTTATTTAAACAATGCGCCATAAAGTATTATTTGTTGCTTCCATCAAGTCGCACGGGGAAATAGATGGGCTAGTTAATATGTTTGTACACGTATGTTTAATATTGAATCTGTGGATAGTTTAAATTGAGGAAATACCCAGACGGTAACTAAAGAAGAACCCATTTTGCACTTTGAGAAGCCATAATCATGCTAAGACATTTCAGTAACATAGTGTGAGTGGTAAATATATTTTTCCATTGCCTCTCAGTGGGATGTCATTTATAAAAGTTTTTGCTCGTTACTCAGAATACTCGGGTCTGGTCACGCGGCAAAGAGGCTCAGTCGATGTGATTCCAATATTAAAAGCACCTCAACAGCTCTTAAATTTTATGTCTTACTTTGGTGTTCTTTGTAGAGTTCTTTTTAGGCGTTTATCTTATTTAATTCAAAAGTGAATTTTGATTTGGAATACTCTTGACTCAGCTTGTCTATATCTTCAGATACTTAGTAGGTACATAAGACAGTAAAAAGAAATGCAACATCTCAAACAAAACTTTTTCATGGGTTTGATTTATAATGTTAAGTCAAACATATTTTTACCTGTTCCTATACAATTCCTATACAATACTTGGTCCATTGATGCCTTTAGAATGTTCTAGAACAGTCTCTCTCTCTGTCTCTACTTATTTCGGACAAAAGGAAAATCGCACTTGCTAAAACTACTTGCCCGGTGCTATAAAAATTAGATACCGCCGATGTCCAAGTACATGTATACGTGACCGCGAAATATGAAGAAAGTTATTACGCAAGCGACGTCGATAAAATTTAAATCTTATTTCGGATATCTAATCATGGCTTCGGCGTGAAATTCGTTGAAAACAAAGCGTTCTTTGTCGTTTGCTGATAAGTGTTTCGTGGCGGCTTATCTCGCCCGATACACGGTCAGCGACCCCCGTTCCCGGATGGCTTGGCACATTAAACTACAAACATCGTCGTGATTTCGTAGGTCACATACACAATTAACCTTCTTACGACATCGATGGTCGCGGGTTTTATTTTTGAAACTCGTTATGTTGGCCAAAAACAACGCCCTTACATCTAGCGACATAGTTTTGAAACCTTAACGCACATACTAATGAGATCGTAAACATCTGAGATGGTTGTATATGCATATAATAATTGTGTGGTTGTGTATATAATAATAATACTTTTGTACTTAGGTACTAATTTTATGAATTTCCCCAGATATAGATAGTGGCTGGGTGTCCCACTTCGCTGGTTTTTATTATAAGAACAATTATTTTGAGACTTCTAAAGTTATAACAACATTCATTCGAAAAAGATAACGAATGAAGCAAAAATTAAAAACAAAGCTACGCTCTTTCTTAAATTTCTAAAGATTTCTTAAAGCTCTTTCTTGAAGGTTATATTCTTGGGATATGGCAGGAAATTGTAAGAATTTAGCACGCCGTAATATTCCATCGATTACTTCATCACGCAAATTGTTATTTCAGTGTCAATCGTCGCGGTCTCGTGTCGTCTCTCGACCTACTTTAACAATAGGTACTCATTCGATTTTCCTCTTTTACGTGACCTGTCTTTTTCCTGTAAATACGATGTTAATGACCTAAAAAGGAACTAGTTGTCTTAATTCACTGGTTGAATAACCTGTTTATAGTTTAATTATGCCACACCAAGGTGACTGACAGTTTACTTAGCGAGATCACAGTGTAAATTCAGCGCGTTGTAAACTGAGCGATATGACCTAGTATCTTATTTAATTATGACACAAGTTATCAGGTTAAGAACAAAGAGTCGTTGACCTAGTTGGTGTGAGCGGGTCTCAATTAGCCCTTTATGACGACCGCTAAACGGACGATAACTTCGCTGACGTCACATTGACATGCCTTGACCCAGTTTCCCGATCGTATAACAATTCCATGAAACGAGGTTAGTTT
The DNA here is from genome assembly GCA_018248615.1 of Erynnis brizo brizo. Lineage (NCBI taxonomy): Eukaryota > Metazoa > Arthropoda > Insecta > Lepidoptera > Hesperiidae > Erynnis > Erynnis brizo. The sequence goes on from DWIY01000162.1 coordinate 7,891, forward strand.
AATATGAAACTGTTTTTCATAACGCGACCCAAATCAATATTGGTAAATGCAACAAGCCATAGAGGATAGAAATTCAATATAGGTACTCTATCCACACTTTGCGTACCAATGATATACATCTCAGTTACAGATGGTATAAGCCAACACGTTTCAGAGAATCATTTTTAAATTTATTCGAGTAGAAAATAAATTTTCTTATTGCTTGGTTCCTGCCTTACTGCCAGATGGCCATTTGATCTGTATGATATACGTCAATCTTCAATTATTTGGAGATGAAAACTAAACGTGTCGTCAGACAACTTTACAAGTTTATTCAAACGTTATCACAGTGGTTTGGTGTCAACAACTCCATGCATTGTAAGCAAGAGGTCGCTGTTTGCGGGACAAGGGCACCGATAGAGCACTCGGCATCTATAAATACTCGTATGTGATTTATTGAAACATTAGGTTTATCTGTTCCAACGCATTATCGATAGATGCAGCTGGCTGGCATACATTCGGCTGTTTAATTTTAGTGAGGATTCCATGCGGCATTAATTCTAATTATATCTCCCTCCCTTTTCTATTTACTTATCCATTCCCATGTTTACTTGAAAAGGCGCGTCGGAGCGTGGGTGCATACGCCTCGGTTATACTAAATTAGGGAACAGACAGGGATAAAAAATCGTGTTTCTATTTGAGCGCTGGTTAACGAAAGAGACAGTACAGCAAAGTCAATAATGTATGGGGAGTAGTGCCGTATCCATTACGCTCGCCTATCACCTATGTACACTACGTCTGACTGCGTTGTGAGTATGTTAAAAATCCGAACACTTTCTAATCTAAGGCTAGCTAATGAACGACAGTGGAAGTCTCATTACACGTATTCTCAACAACGTGAATTCGAGACCCATTCACTAAAAATATTGACGCTTGAAACATAAACTTCTAAAATTGACACCATAGATGTATTATTCTAACTAATTAGTTAGAATAATACATCTATGATTGACACAATGTCTAACATTGAAGTATTTAAACTCAGAAACAAAACCTAACATTGGATATTAATTATATCATCTAGACAGAACTGTAGCAGGGCGTTTTAAACGTTCCCATACTCTATAACCCCTCATAGCGACGAGCATGTAACGTTTGTTTTTGTATTCCGCTGTAATTCGGGCATGTGTCCGGATACGATCCACCGGATGGGAACACTTCCATGTGTGATCTAATGTATGCCCGTCTATCTATTTTCAATTCCCCATGTTTAGCGATACTAAGCCGTCTGCGTCAGTGAAAAACTTTACGCATCACGCGTTTCTTTCGAACTCATAAAAGAATATTGATTTTTTATCAAGAGCAGACTTTTTGTGACATTATTATTAGTCGAAATTCCAAACATAATATCGTAACATTAAATTATGTAACTAAGAATGTAACGTGGTGAATTTACCTGTTTTTCAATCACGGCTAAACGGATTTGTGTGAAATTCGGCACTCATGGAGACCGTGACCTGGATTTTTACTTTTATAGCATGCACACCAAAAAATAAAGACCTAGAGCGAATGATTAGCGTTATGTTTGTATTTGCCTGCGCGAAAAAAAATAGAGTATTCACCTTAATTATTCCATCAAATGGCAACATCGTCACCGAGTTTCCACGTCGGCGTGTGACGTGAAAATGGCGATTTTCACCGCGCCGCGATTTCTATTTCAATCCAATTTTCCCGGCGCGCGGAGAAACCGATCGCTCCAGTTGCGCTCGCTCGGCCCACATCTCTTGCTAGAAAGTATTGTAGAAAGTAATATTGTGAGCCGATCTCCGCCCAACCGATGCAATCACGTGTAGCGTTTTTATGCATCACTTTTTGCGAACGTAAGCAACAGATAATCGATGAGGCTACCAGATTCCGCTCGATTTTTATTGATGCCAATTAACTAGAATTGCATGTTTATTCACGAAGTAATCGTGCTCCAATTACGGCTTTGGTTTCGTTTGGTCTTATTCGCTTATTTACTTTTGTTGCTAAGTACAAATTAATTTTTTCCCTTTTTAATTCAACTAACGTAGCAGTTAGTTATTTATTGATTGAACGTCAGATGCATAGTTTTTGCACTATGGGCTCGAATTGCAGACAGAAAAACTATCTACAATGCGTTTCTTAACCAGGCTTTTAAACGACTAATTAATATGTCCGAGGGATATGTCACAGAACATTACGCTTACTTTCGCTGCCGAATTTCAATTGCGCGTGTGCTGTAGCAGTAGGCTTGGGTCGCTTGTGCAATACCTAAGTTTGGGCAACTTTCACTAGTAGTCGCTTACGCGGCCCGCCTGCAAAATGATTGCGTTGCGTCTGAGGTCACCGTGAAAGTCTGCGTACTGTTCAATTGCAACATAAATTGTTTTTTGGGACAACGATATGAGTAAGTTGTCGCTGTGATATTGTATCCTTGTAAGGATTAAATTTCAATTCACATTGTTAAACATATAACTTAAAATGTGCAATGATATTTAAAGATGGGAAAGAATAGGACAAAAATAAAAATAAGGGAAAAAAAAGTGAAAGAAAAGGATAAAGATACTTATAGGAATTTTCGTATCGTAAAACAGCTGCTTTGTACGCTGTCGACTTTAAATTGCACAAGATTATTTTTAAAGAAATTGCGTGAATCATGTTCTTCATAAATCAAAGTACCTATGCCTCTGAAATTGTAGGACTGACGCAGATTACTTTAAAAGATTATTTAACATTTTCTTTTTCTTATTAAAATATTCATCTTCAAGTTTTCTCTCGACTGCCAGGTGCATGTCAAGTGACAAAATAAGTTCTAAGAATTTAATGTCTAGTCTAGTTTTAAATGAGTTATTGTCCAAATATGCATGTAACAATAGACAACTCGTAGGAATATTATCTTTATCTTTAAACTCTGCGAGTTCGAAAAAAGATGAAAGTCGAACACAGGTGTAAAATAATGTTAAAAACGCTGGCAATGTAAGTATACTAACACATACTACTACTACTACAACGAGTTCTTGAAGTGAAAGAAAGTTTGAATACACAGTACCAAAGGTTGTGTCATATGTACGAGTAAGTCTTCTGTTATAAAAGCAACACGTTTGTTTAGATTTCTCTGAAAATATTTTTAAAATTCCTCAATGGAAATGCATATTTTTAAAGACATTAATCAAAAGATACCGTTTGTTTGAATATTATTTTAACAGTGTAACGGAATAAATTTTAAAACGTTTTAACTTTTAAGGAAACAGGTAATAGCAGTTAATAATTAAGTAATTATTTGAAAGTAAATACTCACGTATTATTTCTACACAGTTATTAATATCCATAATGCCTCAATTGAGGTAGTCTATGCGTATTTGTATTAAATAGTATGTAAATTATTAAATTCCGTATTTTTCTACCAAAAATTAAAACATACCAAATGCTTATTTTTTTTATTCACCAGTTTTTGTGTGCAAAAAGCCAAAAACAAAGTTTTAATTTGTTGAAATATATTGCTTCATGGTTGGTTAGTGTTCATTAAAACTACCGTTTTTAATGTCTATCTTTTCCCACGAGTTCATGTTGTAGAGAATTAATTTATATTTTATATCTATCAGATAATATCTAAAAAGTTTATAAAAGTGGTTCCTACATAACTGTTAACTTTTTACGCCTTCAATACATCATGTTTTCATAACATATCAACCTACCATAAGTTTTGTAGAAGCCGTATTTACAGTAGAAAGATTTATGACAATCCGATAGAGTCCCATTCTGGCCACAAACAGGTTGAAAAAGCTTTAACAGCGCCTGTCGTATTGGTCTCCACGTTCATGCTACCAAGTCGAGAGAATAGTCAGCGCCGATGTAAAAGGAGTGAAAAAGTCAAATCGCGTGAGAGGAAAAACGAGTTATTATTAGTCGGTTGAGAATCGCGAGCTTGCTTGAGCTCTGATGCTATCATAAATAATGTGGCGTCGCGGCTAGTGGGGGCGGAGGGGGACTTAAGAGTCAAGGCCGCACGCTGCCCCCGGTCGACGCTCGCGCCCCACTTGTCGCTCGTTCGTTCCTCTCGCTCGCATGCCCGACTGCGCCCCGACGACGCCCGAGCCGCCACGAACTAGACCTTCTATGCGCGCGCGAGCGCAACACGAACAGCTGAGACGTAATAGCATAACACACTGACTCGGTCATCCGTGCATTCAACTTTTGATTGCCTTTCTTTTTCAAGAGATCTTTGATTGATATGAATGAAAATGAATATAACACGTGATTAGCTTATAAAAGTTAAAGGAAAGATGATTATTTTTGTTTCGTTCTCCCCTTTTTGCCAGCTAAAATTTTAAGTAAGTGTACCTATATTATTCGCGTAAGAAGCGGTAGCAAGTATGATAAAGTTTGCAAAAAATACAATGCACACTGCGCACCTTAATGATTCTATCATTAACTTATGGTCTCGATGCATAATAATAAAGATCACTTACTGTAGTGTATCAAATGCTGTTATTTGTTTTGGGATATTTCTTCATTAAGCATATTTTCAAAAGAGAAAAAATACAAATCCCAAAGCACATAATATATTAATAAATAAAATAACTAAAAAAAAAAATATGCCAACCAACGAAAATTTATATTTAATTTTTGATTTTAATTCGACACTAAGCGCTAGTTTGCACTATCTAAACGCAAAGGAGAAATTCAAGACCATCGTACCATAATGAGAAACAACCATCAACGTTGCACAATATTAGCTTCCAAGTATTACATTAGTGAATGTGTCATTAAATTACCAGTCAGTCGGTCTGTCTGTCAATAACGTGACCCGCGTAGAGATTCAAACCAGTTGAACCATCTCGGACACTTTCACCGCGCTCGTTGCGTCACTAACCCACAAAATGTTATTTAACGCTATCAATTATTCACATACCAAATCACGTCACCTCAAGCAGCAATAACTGTAACAGTAGTAACGGTGATGGCTGATTCTAAAATAATGAAAATGCCACGTTGGCGCACTCACACAAGTAGAAGATTACTTAGAAAGCCAACTCTTTTCTCTTGACACAACTGCTTTTGAGTGACACTGACATCATTTGAACGAGTTGAATGATCATGATCGAAATTACCAAATAAAAGTTATAACATTATTTTAGTAAATTGTTCTAAATAGGAATTCCATAAACTAAGTAACTCTTTTACCAGTAGTGACAACGGTTTAGAATAACTGAATATAATTATCTACATAAATTTACTTATGGTTAGTTAGGTATCTTAGTATCTTTGACTCTCATTTTTAGTAAAGTGGTCTAAACTCTAGTATTAGTCTAAATCTAATTTATTCCAAATAAAATATACAGCAGCTAAAAATCACGCCGATTTTGCGGCTGAGCAGAATCAGTTCAACCGGAATGGCCGTATCAAAGAAAAGTAGGTAGGTGTTACTAAGGTCAAGATATTGCAAAATATAATAACATTTATTTAACGTACGACCGGAGAGTTAGAGATAGCATTTGAACTCTTGAGGTTAACAGCACGAAATCTTGCTATCGATTCACAGAATGATGAAACTTAACTTGACCTCGTTAGTAACCGGCGGAGGCACAAGTGTTGTGCAAAGCATGGTTTACCTTCACAGTCTTGGCAATTCTAGAACAATAAATAATTTAAAATGAAATTATTTAACTCATCGACTTCATCGATCCCATCAGCTTTCGGCCAGAAAATACAGCATCAAAGTCTGTCCTCTCTTTTGGGAGCTATAAAGCCAAAAACAAACAGATACCTACACAGTCATAATAAAGTTTTGTCAGCCATCTTCTTTCTACGTTGGGGCCAAAACAGGATTGTACCTACTAGTTGGAAAATAATATGCACTACCCCGCTATCTTATCGCTCTATTCAATACAACGCATAAAATTATCTAATTAAAGTACCTAACAATAAATAAACCAAAAATAATAATACTGATTGTAAATAGCGCAAACGTTCTTTTGACAAGTTTTTGTGACCTCATCAGACTAAAAGTAAAAATAGAGATTGCATGAAATGTTCCTAGGAGATATTGACATCGCGCTTGTTTTAAAGTTCGTTCACCAGTTTGTGAATTGGCCTGTATGTGTACTAATTTTGAGTATTGTAAATGATGAAAAGTATTCTCTAATTCTAAAATATAATAGTTTGACCAAGTCCAGAAATATAACCTGATAAATTACTAGTTAAACAACAGATTTAGGATTATTATATGAATCAATACCAAATAGGGCAACCAAATAGAATAATCTTCGTTTTCCAGTAAACTACGTTTACTAAATAAACAAGTCACGCAAAACCGTCTACAGTCAAATAAGAATTGTAAAGATTTAAATGTTTCTTTAAAGGAGAAAGGAAAATTCGAGTCGAACGCAGCGACCACGGCCTCAAGAGATCGTGGTCTGAGTTTCGTTCTCACGTGGAACTAGTTTTTTGGCAGCGCTATTTCGGCCGGTTGCGCAACGCAGGTACTCGCTCCGGCCACCGACCCGTACCTCTTAATGGACACAATAAAAATGTAAATAAAATTAATGAATAGATAGACATAAATATAATACTCTCGGCTTACGCTACATCCAAGATTAAATGTGATATCTTGTTGTCACAAACGTTGGTTGGAAATATAAGTATTCAGAGTACAGAATAAGGTGGCAAAACACGTGGCAAGCTTATGGAAGTTGCTAGAATAATGCTGGCGTTTGAAATTGGAACTGAAACAATATTTCGAGTAAGTAGATATTTTTGGAAACAATAAAACACTACGCTCGGTGAAGACACAATATTAACAATATCGAAACTCCTGTCGCGCTTTTTATGGAGTTCCGACTTCGTGATTGACAATTGCCGATTAAATTTCCATCGCGCATCGCTCACGGTTCTTACGCATTGAATACCAAAAATGTGTGCACACCTTATTAGTATGCGGACGATCGTTCTAGCCACCTTTTGTTTGGGGCAGGAAACGTCCATGCTACCACCGAAAATTACGTACTCGTGTTTCGTTACGAAAACATCTCTTCGTCGAAGGAACATCACACCGAATGTACCTACCTAAAAATGAAAAATAAACGAACTTCGCCGTCCGCCGACTCGACAAATGGTTCATGAAATGTATGCAAATTTTATAGCGTCCGATTTTAGATGTTCTCGACACCCGGCGCCGCTGGGCCACCGGACTCGAATTCATTTATTACGCAGTTGCATTTAGCTGATGCATAACTAACATATCTGTTCGCCTCTAAGAAATCTTATAATAAAAAATACAAATTATTTGTGGCACTTATCTTTAAAGCGATCTTGCTCACTTTTTATTACAATTTGCGTTCTTAGTGAGATCTTCAAAGCGCTGTTACAGTTCCAGCTACAAAATTTAGTCTTTTCTTTGTTTTGTTTGACCAAGCATCTGAATGTGCTTTGTATATCTGTACTAATTTTCTTTGTATCGTTGTTCCAGGTCGCGAAGAACTGTCACCGGCATCAAGTGTAAATGGCTGTAGGTCTGATAGCGAGGCAAGACGGCAGAAGAAGGGCCCAGCGCCTCGGCAGCAGGAAGAACTCTGCCTCGTTTGTGGCGATCGGGCATCGGGATATCACTACAATGCACTCACATGTGAAGGATGTAAAGGTATTATATAGGAACAGTCTTACTATGGTCTCTCTTTATTCTATTGACGCTGATTGAACTACATAATATTATGAACTTGAATCTTGCCAAGTCCGATTTATCTTTATTAGATAAATAATGAAGGAATAAAAAAGGATAATTGAATTTGTTCCTGTACCTACACGATAAAGCTATAGAATTCCTAAACAATTTATTGATGAAAAAAAAAATGTTTCATTATGACGAAGGCCAATAACCTAAAATGATACCCTGTAGGCGTCAAGGAACAAAAACATTTTAACCCCAGCTGAGTAAACAATAAACAGTAATAGATCTATTTAGTTCGACATAAGCAACATCGATTTTCGATGACGTCAGTGGTCTTTCGTTGTACGATTACGAGCATATCTAAGATAATGTCGACGCTAAGTGTGTTGGCATTACGAGTATGCATTATGTTTCACAAGAACAATTTCGTAAATGGACAGAGCGGTCATGTCAGAATAAAACATTAAATGGTTATTAAATACGATAACTACACTTTTTGTTAGCAAATAAAAATGATGATTGCGAAGAGGTGTATACCTACGATGTAGTGAGTACCTATATTGAGTAAACAAAAGTTAAAGGGAAACAAGCTCTTGTGTGTTTCCTATGGACGATTGAAATAAACATTAGAAGGGGACAATAGTACTACCAAGTCTTTTTGAAGTCTATCTCGATTGCTATAAAAAAAACAACGGGTTGCACTCCGTGAGTGCCGGCAGAAGTGAAAACTTGAACATTAACGTAGTGCATTTTTGAATATTTTGGAATGGTTAGGAAATAATTTTGCACG
>DWIY01000163.1:0-16346 GCA_018248615.1 Erynnis brizo brizo
TGAAACTCCACCTATTAGCAGCAATAGAGTGGTGAATACAGTAATGATTTAAGTGATTCTATTCTGCCTCAAAAGCTACATCAAAAAAATTAAACCAAAAATATACTCACGAAGAATCGGTAAATCTTAAGTCAACGCTGCCTCGCAATCCCACCAAAACGGGTGGCAATCCAAACAGCATTTTGACACTCGTAGGAGAATCTGATTGCAACGATATCACAGTCAGTTTCTTGTTCTCCTCGGAGTAGTTCGGCGGGATATTCAAACCAGGAGGTAGTCCGGCTAGGGAGGGATCTAGTGGATTTCCAGGACGATGGATGTTGCTCTGATCATAATCGGAGCCGTCTTCGTGCGGGTATCGATTCACTGGGGGTATAGTGGGAAGGAATGGTGGAGTTGGACGTTGTGCGTTAGGTGGAAAACCTGGCGGCAATTGACCTGGAAATATAGAAAGCAATTTTAAGAATCGTTATTTAAAAACGATTTAACATTATCAAACCTAGAAACATTCCTAGAAATGTACACAGCACAAATCTATAAAAAACTGCGGTTTCAGATTATCGATTTCTTTAGATATTACCTATGGCAAAATTTTCTCGCTTGTTTTTCCGCATTTATATGACATGTTGCTCTTTTGCCTCCTTATTTGGATTCTCCTTAATTTGACACTACGAGTTATAAGCTACGAGTTATTAAGCAAGTATGATATAAAAACATATTGTTTTTGCGCGGGAACGCTAACCTGAAACCGCTCATGTACACGCTACCGTGCGCTGCAGCAAGTCGAGACCGTTAATTATTATCGTTGTTTTAGTCTTAATTTTAAATGGTCTAGCCACTGAAACACATCCAACCACGAAAATGGACTATCTTTACGACAATATAAGGACGGTTATCTACCTCATCTGCTTGCAAAAACGGTTTGATTTTGCGAGAAGACTAGGGAACACTATGCTATGCACATATTCCAGTTTGCGATACGAAGAAATTTTAGCGCACGATTGCTGCAGCAAATGATCTTGTCTTTTAAAAATCTAAAGTAATTAAAAAAGTTAAAGGGATCCATGCTTTAAGGGATCCATGCTTGGAACGGTTATTGTTACGCTATTTTGTGTAATAGTTCATTCGTGTCGAGAATTAATGTGGTAGTTACAAGTCTACGAAAATGTTACTTTTGTTAGCACCATGGGTGTATGTGATTATTGATTAATCAAATGTTCTACAGAGAAAAATAAAGTCAGTCAAACACAAAAGTAGAGTAGTCAGTCAGTAGTCTATGAAATCTAAAACTAAGAAGAACTTTTGACACCAAGACAAGGTCAGTACCGTGACTTTTCTCTGCTGACCGTTCAAGGTTTCTATTTACTTCTGATTCCACATCCATTTGGCTCATTATGTGTTCTAGCTCTATAGGTGTGTATATTTCACTGGGCATCCTTGAAGACTTCATATTGTTAGGCTTTTTTGCTGGTAAAGCTCTGAGTAACACTGTTTCATAAGAATTTGGATCTTTGGCCAACACGTGCGTTTTTACACCCTGGTGGGGCCATGGAACACTATTTTGATATTCATTTTGCTTTGCTGTTTTTAAATCCTTATGTCTCAGTACAGTCACAAATTTTCTATTAAAGTCGTTCCTTACGTCGTGATTATCGTTATGTTTGGATGGAATGGGTACAGGTTTAGGTGCTGGATGATTAGAGGAATGATTGTTAGTGTATGGTTCGAAAAATGTTGGTGTCATTTTAGGTGGATCCTCAAGTTTCTCTTCCAATTTATAGGGAACTTTGTTATATACTGGAAGAAAGTAGTGTAGTTTATCGACTTGGGATACTGGAACCTTTTTGAAGTTGTCATGCATCTGTTTTACAAACATATCATGAGGGCTTAAGGAATTTGATTGTAATGGTTGATTTGCTTGAATGTGATGAAAAGCGTCGTGCATTTTACTATCAGATAAGATTATATTCAAAGGTTTTTGCATGTCCGGTGCGATCATCACGTTTGGATACGCATTATTATAGGTATTTGGTGGTAGTTTATTAACCTGCGTATCTAGTTCCCAATTTTCATCGCTTTTAATATCATGATCTGGGTAACTATTTTTGAAAGGTAAATCAAATTCTTCTGGCATAAAAAGTGTTCTGTTATCAACCTGCATAGGACTTGGATAATTAACTTGATGATTATCAGGAGAGACAGGAGCAGACACCATTGATTTTAGAATTTTGGAGAAACTTGTCTTGCCTTGATTGGCGAGTTTATAGAAATTGGTGCTATCTGTGGCAATGGGGGGAGGGGGTATAACAGATGTGGTAAAAGTTGGATGTATGGGTGCTATAGGCGTCACATAATTAGTCGCTGGCTCTTCGCCAAGAGTCGGCATGTTATATTTATGAAAGGGTGATCCTTGTGTCTCTCCAGCTGTAAGCAATAATAATATGTTGATGAATGATATGAAACCATGCAACGCAATGATTTTTCTCAAATGATAATGTGTTATATGGACCATGTAAGTATTCGCTCCTGAGTCATTGTGAATTTTAGACATTAAATGAATTAAAACTTATTTAACGCATGACAATTTGTGCTATAATTCATAAACTCAGTATTCAGTATTAAGAGTAGATATAATTCATTGTAAACATTTGTTGCGCAACATTTGCTCAACACCAAAGTTCCTCAACATCAAAGATTCTGGCAAATATTGCGGGATCAACTCCGCAACACTAATGTTAACTAGAACTGCTGCTGACAGCAATCCAGCAACATGTTCATGCAACCAATATTTACAATGAATACTACGCTTTATATGTATGGATTTTGCGCTCATGAGAGACTGTTGATTATACGATAGAAGAGAGTGAAGAATAGACGCTTCTCTTACCATGTGGTATACAGCCCCACTGCTTGCAGCAGTCCTCATCGGATATATTGACGGGGGCTGGTCGATGCATCGGCGGGCAGCGAAGAGTCTGCGGCGGGAGCGGGGGCAGGGGGGAGCAGGCCTGCTGGCAGTCCAGCTCACCGTTCTCGCAAAAGCAGTGCTCTTCACAACCAGTGAGGGTCAATGGGACTTCGCTCCAATTTGGGATTCTTAAAAGTTATTAAGAGCATATTGGTACGGAGTATCGTGAGACTTGTTTGTTGACATTAAGTACTATTCGCTTCTTTTTTTAGTGTATATGAGTAGCTAACGTGCATACACGTACATAGCAACGTGCAACGCCTTCTGATTTTAAGTCATAACATAACATAACATATGCAAATGAGGTAGAAATCCTATCTGAGACAGCAGCAGGTGCGTTGCTACTCATAAAGACTAAAATATCGGCCTTAAATAAACTAACATTGATAAAGTTTCAAATAGAATAGACATCTTGTTCGAGATCATAGGAACGTATGCATTGACGAGTTCCGGCGACCACACATCCACAACCAAAGTACAAGAACACATGAAGAAAATATTGCTTCTGAGGGTGGTGGTAGAAAGGAGTACCTACTTCGTGAAATCTACTTGAATGTGAAGCTTATTTCTTATAGCTCTCACATCGTATTTGTCGCCTTTCAAGTTTAGAAAAAAAATTGTTCTTCGTTCAGAAACAACAAAGGATACTTACGCTACTCCCTTATAGTTACAGGTGCCGTCGCTCAGACACCTAGCAGATCTAGGACAGCAGTTCGGAGGCTGGGTCGGTGGCGTGGGCGCCCATCGCACGCAGCCCTTGGATACCAACTCCAACCCCACGTGGTTTGGACACACCAACGGAGCACATTCCCTGCTGTCATGTCCTGTACACTCGCAAAGTTCCGTGCATCCGATGTGGAACTCCTCACCTAGAAATAATAAAAATTATTGATGACATAATTACGTAAACAGATTGTATTTATTCTTATAAACCGGGACACCTAGTACAGGGTGTACTAGGTGCAAGAGTACCAGCTTGTAGAAAGTTTCCATAAAAAAATATTGTACTTACCGACTTCATAAAATTGTCCGTCATGGTAACAGCCGATTTTAGTTGCATTATTTAAATCCTCCACTGGTACTTCATTCACTTCGGTGTCTGAAGCTGTTATTGTGAAATTGAATTTTGTGTCAGTTTCTCTAGTCTTCAATATGTAATCTTTACCACCATCGAGATTGAGTATTAGATTGGAATATCTTAGTTGAATATCTTTATATGATTCTCCTCCATCGTCGCTCAAAAGTAAATGAATCGGATCGTCGGAAGTGTTCATATGAATTAGATTTACTTGAACGCTGTTGTTATGCAGAACTTTGATTGAACCGATGGGTTCAGCTAATATAGCCTTTGATAGAGTTTTTGGTGCAATAATTTCTTCTAAATCTGTGGGTGTATGCTGAAACAATTATTTATTTTAAAATCGAGTAAAAAATCGAAATTGATCAAAAGTTAAGGGAAACGATCAAAATTCACAATTTATTTATGTAAAAAGATGGATCTTCCAAACAATAAGGAAATTCTTATTTCATAAATCTTTTCATTTTTTTTCCAAATTAACAGCATCAATACAATAGAGCAACTTTTCTCAGAATTACGAATAATTCCGTTATTACCTCGGTCGTAGTAGTTGTGGAGCTGGTGGCATTGTCCATGGGTTCTTCGTGAACATCCTGAGATACATCGCATATCTGTACCTCACAACATTCATCGTGTGGATCTTGTACGTTGATACATTTGTCGGATTGAGGCAGACGATTGCACCTAAAATTTAAATCATTTATAAAAATGCATGTTACTACAGGGTGAATTGTAAAATGCCGTATTCCCATTAAGGGCGTGTAGATAAGGTCAAAAGCAGTCGGTCTATCTAAAACTCAACGGTTTTCCCAAGAAAAAAATTTCCAAATTCCAAAATTTGCGGTTGATTGAATTTAAAGTAAATCACTTTTAGGCAAGCTAAAGTACTATTTAACCATGTCAATAAACCTATTAAATATGTAGTCAAAATACAATTTAAATATTTTGCCAACGTTATTTCCTGAATCCTTGACTGAATTATGTAGGTATCTGTAATGCAGAAGTAAAAATTGTTGTAAGAAATAATCTAGGTAATATTTAACACTTACCGTACATTGTTCGAGTTTAGGTACTGCAACTCGTAGAATTCACACCTATTATTTAAACTCTTTACTCAACTTGCGAAGCAGTTTATTATTCAACATGGAGAACCGTATCGAATCTCCACCTCTTTAGAAGAACCCTTGACCGAAATAATTGTACTCACCTAGGTTTGCAGGTGACAATGGAATTCTTTTCACATGTGCACGTTTGCTCGCAACCGATGTTCCACTTTGAGCCCACTGGGTGCGTGTCATTTCCATATCTACACACTTCTAGAGTCGCTGGCTTCATCTCTGAAAAAGTGAATAATTGGATTAAACGTGGATTAGGCAAGGAGAGAACAAGAGGTTTCTGTTTAATTGAAACTGTACCTGAAAGCAAAACGCTACAATTTAGAAGATATATGAGGATGGAATGAAGCATATTATGCTGCAATTTTGGGATCAAAAACTTCAACATATAATAATATGTTCTTATGGATGTCCCTTTTAATTTGTGAAGCCTGAAGTATATTCTACCCTGCTGCTCCAATGCGGATAGGCGGAGGCCATAAACTGCCTTATAACTCTAACTCTTACCTCCATTACCCGTAGCACATGCAATAATGGAACAGCATTCATCCACAACTGACTCAAAGCACAGAGGGTCGTTCAGCCGCCTGCCTCGACGAATGTACGGCAGCTTACATCGAGGCGAACATTCGAAGGTGCCCCCTGGGGAGCATTCACAGGTCTCTTCACAACCCCGATCTATGTGTTCACCTATCTGGAATTGTAGTAAACTTTACATATACCTACAAATAGTTTTGCAAAAGCTTAAAACTTTCATTGAAATCCGAATAAACGTTACGGGATACGTTTGTTTCATTTGCACATAACAATAAAACCAAACACAAATATTATGTTAACTAACTACAAACATTATATTATTAACAGAAATAAAAAGACACTTAAATTGTAAAGAACAACCAAGGGCATTGGTATGCATAAAGATTTTTGCCGTTATTATGTGGTGCTTCTATGAAAATGACTTAATTTATTCGGCTATGTTCCACTTCAGAGCCAATTTTGTTGAGGTTAGCACAGCTCATCTTAAAACTATCAAATAGTGAATTTTGGTATTTAAGGCATTCTGTACATAATGTATTTCCAAAATTAACCAAATACGTACCTTATATGAAATTCCATTTTCACTGCATGTCCCAATTTCTTCAGATCCTTTATCAACACCCAGCAATGAATGAAACGGTGCTTGTAAATTAGAATAGAACTTATCAGGTATGTGTTTATGTTTTGCATCATTATCCGTTAGTCTCGGATTCTCATCATCATCATCGCCGTCTAGGTTAACGTCACTAAGATCTACTAAGCTTTTCTTTGGTTCTTTGTCATTAGTCTGATTGTGTAAAGCATTTGCGAAGTTTTGCAACTCATCTACATTTAGGTTTAATAATCTAGGCTTAGGTTTGGCTGATTCTGTTGCATCTGACGTGTCTGTGACGATTGTGGTCTCAGTGATTCTTTCGGTGCCAATATCTTTCACATTTTGTGTTGACCGAGTTGGTAGAGCTGCTGATGTGGTTGGTGGTAGCTCAGTGTTCACAACAGATACGGATGTGGATGGTGACTGCACATCTTCTTCTTCGTTCGCTAATTTACCTGCAATAAGCAAAACATCATATACATATTTATCGAATACACTGTCGTAAATTCAGTGGTTTTATTTTAGAAACATTTTTGTAATTTTCGTATGTCCCTTGTATAAAATCGGTATTATTTTTATTTATAAAATCCCATATTGTAATTTGATCCAATTCAAACAAAAAACGAGATGCAATCCCAGCACCATTTGCTTGCATATTTCTTCTTCTTCGATAGCAGTTGACAACTTAAATTAACGCGGAGATACTTACGGATAAGTCCGAAGCAAAAAGTAAACGAAATTAATCCAATAAATAGTTTTAACTTTCATAACATTTAAAGTCATGATCAAGTGCTCCGAAGCAATTAGTAAAAGAGGTCAACCGATGGAAATAGTATAATAATCCGTTAAATTAATTCATTAAACTGTTAACATAACTGCTATTTATGGACTGAGTAATTAACTGTGTCGTATCAAAGCGATATGTTTTCCATCTTCTTTAATGTCAAGGAATACCCAAACAATAATAAAGAAAAATAATGTCAAAATAGCAAATAATGATTCATTTAATATAATGAAGATAATATAAGAAGACATTAAGAGATAAATGATAATATAAGATGACATTAAACCAATAACATTGTATAACCAGTCTTCGATAAGCCTTAAAATAAATAGCAGTCTGACATAACTCGTGTATTACATATTATGAGTATTATGTTATGACTGGTTTTCATCATTCAATTGACTTACCTTCTACTATTTTAAATGCCAAAGTTTGTGAGGATGGATCATATATGTATTATTCTAACTAACGTTGGATGGATAGTTGTTTGTCACTCCTTCACGCAAAAACGACTGAATAGATTTAAATAACATTTGTTATATGTATATGAAGTTTATAAGCTGGATTAACATGTAGAATACTTTCGCAAAGCTAAAGACCGTCAGATAGGTTCGAAACTAAAGGAGCTGTATGAAAATTACACGTCAATTAAAACGTTGTATAGAAATAGCAGAATAAAATCTAATTGGCCTATAAAGTTTAAAATGTGTTAACAGTGATTTATTGACATTAATCTAAGGTCATCATAGCAATTGATTCACTCAAGATCTGCAAACTTCCTAGAATGACGTGATCTTCTAGATCCGTTACTAATCTACATCGCGTAAATAGTTCCATAAAAATCTTGATATCTACTGTTATTTTAATAATTCCTAGTTTATCATAATCCGCTATTTATATGCGCTTCATTGATGCGCGAACAAAATCTAAACTAAGTAGGTTTCGTATTAAGTAGTCATATTAAAAATATTCAAATAAATTATTTTCGCTTAATTTATTTCACTTAGTTCTAAGTAGTTCTAACAAAGTATATGAATAAGGTCATCAAAGATTGTAAAAATCACGATCTCAAAATGTGCCTACAGTGATTCATTTTACAAAATGTATTTCCGTCAGAGTGTAAATCGATAAATACAATCATCCACAACTATTGGAAGATACAAAACCAAAAAGTACTGCAAAAAAATATCAATATATCAATGAGTAGTTTTTCACAGCCCAGTAAGTACAAGAATATCTATGAATAAAAACTATCATTGGGTGACGATCCTCAGACATGAGAAAGCAACGAAGAATTTCATACACCACGTTCCTTTTCACTGAAAAAAACGCTTTTCAAGACAAGAAAAGAATCACAGATTCCGCTGTAGGTCGTCAAGATTGAATCGTGGGTAAACATGATACTAAAGCCGGTATTCCCAAGACGTGCAGGATTTCATATGGAGGACGCATTGAGACTGTAATAACTGCAACTGCATAGCAGTTCGGCAAACCAAACAGCGTTGTGTAAAGTCTACATTCATCTACGCAAGTCAACGGCAGACAACCAGACTGACGTTGCTTTGTGTAGTGTAATCGCGAAGTATGGAGCTTACGTCTGACTCCTTGTCAGACTGTTTTTAGTTAATAAGAAAAGAACTATTTTTCGAATCCCGTTTTTTTATTTATATAAGAGTCAAGAGTGTGAGTAACACTTATGCCTAATTTTTAAGTGAAATTGACAGCAAAGGGATTTTTTCCGGAATTCCGCCTATGATAGCTAAGCAACTCGGTTGTTAGGGAACTCTATACTGTGGAACATATCTATTATTTTTCAGTAACTAAATAACTAATTCTTTCAATGAATACACAAATCTTATACATCCATAGTAGATGCACAGAATAAGTAATAGTACTAGCGTGTAGATGTTAGTTTTATTCTGTAACAAACATAGTCCCTGGCCCATAAAACAGCCGTAAAAAATGAAATTAAGAAATGAAATCGCACTAATAAACATAATTTAAAAAGGGAACCAGGTTTTATTAGTTTTTTTATCCAACATGAAACATAAATTGATCAATTGATCGGTCGTAAAAATAAAGTACAATAAATACTGTTTCATAATTATTGAATCGCGGTATTGAATCGGATGAAGTCGTATAAGCAAGGTAACGCATGATATCTGTGAGGCGACATGCTTATCCAATTAAATTTATTTACTTTGAATATCAGTCCTATTTATTTATTTAATTTAATCAGATAATATTTTATCAGAAAAACACTATTTGTTAATTTTTTGCCTGTAGTTTAACTCAAGAAGTATATTTTTCATCACAGCCCGCCCGACCAGTTTCAAACATTATGAGTTGGGTTTAAGTTACAGAAAATCTTAATACAAAATTCTAAATTGGTAAGCAGATCAACTAGTTTTCAGAACAGTTACACTCCGTGACTAGCCACAGGTCGGTTGCTGTGATCAGATGAATTAATGCCGTGACACTGAGATTTCTCGCGGGATACTAATTTTATTTATTTATCGTTAAAGCATATACGTATAGGTACTAATAATATAGTAATTATTTATTTAAAGTTTACATTATCTTGATATCTTATCTCATATCTGTTACCACTGTGTGGTCTCAATCCCAATGTTTATGTTTATTACAAAAAGTGGTATGATCTCAGAGATCCCTGATAAAAAATCATGTATTTTTTATGGTCGTCCGGTACATCAGGTGCTAAATTTAACCCACGATAGCCGCGCAAGGTAAATAACTGATGTTTTGATAAAGTGTGAGGCTTCGGCCCACCAGTATTTCAAGATTTTGTTGACAAATGCAATTCATTCTACGAAATGAAATACTAATTTGAATAATTTTATGGAACTATTACCTACAGGTTTATTTAAAGACTGGTTTATTGTTATTAGGTTCGCTGCGGCATCTCAAAACGTTTAGGTATAATTGAAACGATTGGGCATTGCGCTCGATTAGAAAGCGCGGGAAAATCAACAGCTTCGCTTCATCCCGACATGTGCATTTGTTACTCATTAACACTGAATAAATCCAATATAACTTTTTATAACCTTATTAATGTAATAATATAATAAAGAAACTGACATCCTACAAGATGAGCTTCTCGGAACATCCTGTTAAAATCGAATGATTTGGCATTACGCGTGATTGGACGGCGCGGGAAAATCACCGGCTTCGGTTAATCTCGATATAACGACAGGTGCATGCAAGCACTCGATTAAGTACTCGATAAGTAAGAGGTGTGAGATTGCTACATATCGCGGCAACGACACGACACCGATGGCTGTACGATTTGTAATTAAGACTTACCTACTAAACCATAGAAAACGGGTGGTTAAACTTAACTTGTCCTGTTAGCTAAATATAATGTTATGACAGCCATTTAAAAAGAAATTAATGTTTTTACTAAAAAATAACGTTTCAGTCATAGAAATAGAATATAATCAAGTTCGAATATTAAACAAAATATCCAGAAGTTTTGCTGGTATATAAATACATATAGGTAATTGAGTTAATATATTGAATGTCTTTGGGTAATTATAAGCATGACATTATTTCGTACTCAGAAATATTCTTTAAATTTTGTTTGGGGAAATTGGCCTGAATACAATTAAATAACAACGCTTAACTATATCCCGATTATATTTTTATATTCGTATAGTTACTGAGAATAGAAAATTTATGCAAGTATTTAACAACTTTCAAAATAGTGCTAACACGCAAATTAACTGAAGTATATTCACTATCTAGCTACTTTACAGTCTTTACATAATGATGAATCATATTTCGTGCAGAGATTTGGTCTACTATTCTGTTAAGAGTGAAAGTGATAATCAGGAAATTATATTCTGTGTAAGTGCTTAAGTCTAAATGTCAAGATAAATATAGGAATATACAGGAATCAAAGAGCCATAAAAAGACTAAGAAAATATCAAAATTCACATGTAAAAATCACTGTAGGTGTTTATGTAGGTATAATAGGTTTAGTCGATTGTGAATAATTGTGAATAAATTTTACAATCTACAATTCAAATCTACCATCTATAATTCTACTACTACTTGCTTTGTAAGTAGTTCTGCAGTAAAACCATTGAATATCCTTTTAAAAAATGGGTGAGGGTGGACAAAAGAAATAATCTTACAAAAAGTGCAATAAATATGTCATTAATCACGATATACGGTTCTATAATCGCAGTAGTTAAATGCTAAGGTTTGCGCGCGACCTTACGCACCTTTCATGGTTATCCAAAAGTAGGTTAGCTAAGGACGTTGAAGGCCCGAGCCGGCCCAACCGGTTTCGTGTAAACACGGGGTATTTCATTAATTAGATAATGCCTTAAATATTTGAGAGTGCAGTGAAGCCCGGCAAACGACATTCGAAATTATGTACCTACTCACGGGATGTGTGTTAAGTTTTTTGTGTAAGTAAACATCCTGATTTTTCCAAGTCGTTTATTTTTAATGTTGATTGCGGAAGTAAAAATGCAGTCGACAGCTGTCTCTTATAAGGAGCAAAAAGGGACGCGACAGAAATTTTGGTTATGATACTAAACTACTGTCTTTATTTTAATCATTTCTAGTGAACTGAGAAAAACATCTAATTTGTATAGTGCCGTTGTTTATTGCGCAACCATTCTATCCTAGAACATGTTTCTATACAGAGTAACACACGCAATAATTTAGGAGCACCATACAGGAAAATCTAAAAAAATAGATACTAGTATAATATCGTAGTTAAACTGATAAAAGTTACATCATCTACTGGGAATATTTAAATGGCAATCGAATCGAACTGACGGCGTAGTATGCACTATGTCAGATCTACTCTTTATAATATTCTTAGATGACACCAATGGTGAATAACACCTACAAAACCGATGATAAAATGTCATTAGTATTGTAACATTTAAAGTCAATTGAGTCTACCTACTTACTAATTAACATCAAGGATTTATAGACCCAGTACAGGTTTCGATCATTTCAATCGTGTGTTCAATGCAAATAAATCAGCTACATATAACGTTTCGAACACTCGACACACTTACGACACAGTGAAACCCCAAATATGTAATCAATGACTAACTACCAAAGGGTGTTGTTGCTTAAACCAGGAGAATATCCGCTTACCTACATTGTGTCAGTTTCTATTATTTACAGCGGACCAACTAAATAGAAATGAAATTTTCATTGGTTGCGGTTTAGGTTAACAAATAAGGAATCCTGTTTCTTTTATGGCAAATGAGCAATAACGGCCATGAGGTCATTTGATGTTAAGTATACATGTGACCGCAACACCCTTGACAAACCTTATGAGATAGAAATCGGCAACCGAACTCCCCTATCGAAATAGACATGACGAACATTCTGCTTACGACTATTAACACTGATTGTGTCTCTCTCCTCTCTATTTCATCTTAGAACCAAGGCACGCCACTTCCTTCCCAACCTTCAACCTTCAAGCTTTTCTCATCCAGATCTTTCCTGCCAAGGACATCGTCAAGCCATCGAGCATTTACACTACGCTTTGGAGCTTAGCGTTTCTAAATTTGACAAGTTAAGCAAATCCGTCTAAACCGTCCGCTACACCGTCAGCGAAGTTTATCGCAATTAAATTCTTCATCTGCGCGGCCGTACTTCGGTCGTAGGCGAAGTTCTCCGATTCGTTTCGATATAATATCGACGAGGCATTACAATAACACAAATCAAAGACTAGAGGCGGTAACACAAAAAGGCAAAAGTCTCAAAGTATCTCAAGAGTCATCAGGTACGTACTTTCACTCGACCGCACGAATGCATCAAAGAAGTACAAGGTCAGTGCACAATGGACCACAATCTGACGTGATTTATGACTCTGGCTCTAAATCTCAGACTCCTCACGTTCAGAAATGAATGGAAGCTAAATACGTTTAATGGCGACAATTTGCCAGATTCGTTTTTGTGCTATTATTGTAGGAAGGCAATGTAATTTGGGGTCTTTATCGCACTCGGTCTTCTGTTATTTATGACGCTTCTGCGTAAGCCTCTAATAATTTTATTTTTTTACTTCTCATTCAACTTGCTTTGGTTAAAGCACATGAGTAGATAAACGGAATAAAGTAAAGATATTGCAAGTGTAAGACGACACATTGGAAATAACAAGTATCTGTGGTATTGCGGTGTACCATTTTCGTAAGCAAATCAAGAGTTTAGATTTAGCCGTCCTGGTGTTTCTGTTAAAAAAAAACAGTAAGACATACTAAACAGTCGGATTTGAGAACTAAACGCAACTTACGAAATACTAGTCTAGTAATCAGCAAGCGTTCTTATTGGCGTAAAATAACAACAGGCAGGCAACAGCGAGTATTGTGATTGGTTCATAATCATCATAATTTACATCACCGTTCGCGTTGTGACAAAATGCAAGCCTAGTACACATCTGTAGCTTGGATCATGTTTATCAAAATATCTTTCTGAATGAATCTGCAAAACTAGAGATGTTATTAGCGCTGATACTGACGACGATACCGCTATTTAGGTACCAATATATTTTATTCTTTAAAAACATATTTCATCTGGAAAAGAACGAGCCTTCGACCGAACATTGGCAGAGAATGATATTGTCAAAGTATTTGATTTGTATATTCCCATACTAATGGCAGCTCGATACGATTAATATACGAAATTGCTTTAGGAACTTACGCAGAAGTTCATGCTCGAGGCACAGATGAATCTGTCTAGCAAAACATCACTCTTTTACATGAGAAGAGCCGTCACGCCAATAACCTCATGCGGCGCGGCGTCACGCTTGGTGGATGACGATTATGTCAACGTCGAGCCGATTACGAGTTACGAGGCACTTTGTAATCAAACATCGATACATGTCAATGTCTCTACTGTAAAGGTATTCTCACTCGTGAATACTCGTGATTGGTTTATTAGCCGAAAAAGTGCATTCAACCATTATAGTGGAATTCGATTTAAAAATCGATATTATAGGTATTACCTAAAAGCACAATCGATATTATTCTAAAAACATTAAACTAATTATTTAATATATTAATTAAATGATTCATTTTCTTAAACATCACTAGCAAAATCCTACATTTGCTGTGGTTTAGTGTCGTTTAAATAAAGTAAGTATTATCGACGTGAGCACGTTATAATTTTTTAATATAGAGATTCCAACAATTGTCAGTCAATCAATTCGATCAGCGTCCAAAGTAGAACAGAGGTAGAATCAAAGAGGTAGAGGTAAAATCATTTTTATCTTAAAAAGACATAATTGAGCTGTACTGAAAGAAATATAATAAAATCGATTAACCCAAATAGATTGTAATCGCTCAATTTGTAGAGATTCTTTGTACCAAACACAATGAAGAAAGCAAATTTTGTTTTCATAACAAATTACTTAACACTGAAAAGCAGACTTCCTCCAATCTAGTCGGGACCAAAAAATTAAAACGCTGTTTACGCACAAATAAAAAAACGGTTAACACAAAGAATCCGATGAACCCTAAGGTCATGCCACACAGCAAGCTAGCAGCGCAATAGATTTATAACTTATTGTGACATTTCCAAACAAAAGCGATAGCGTTCCAAAATCTGCTTTAGCTTTTGTTTTAGTTTAGTTTAGTTTAAGTTTGGACGTTTATGAATCAATAGATTGAAATTAAATTTTATTATTTGAAAAGATAATAATGATAATTTTGTAAATACGTTGTACATTACTGACACGTCAGACATCGACTTTATTTTTTTTTTGGATTCATGATGCGATGATTTATATGAGATCTACAAGTGCCGTGTGAACACTTGGTATGCCATTTCTTTTATTTTTACTCCTTCAGCAACATCAAATATCGACTCGTTTATGGTAAAGCAAGTGCCTGATGCCAAAAAAGCAGAATTGTAGTCACGACTCGACTATTCGGCTCCGTCACACTTAACTTTTTTAGAGCCGCCGTTAAAGCATCGAATTATGTGGATATGCCCATTTCTGAAAAAGGACGATTAGTCATAGACTTTGATTCTACGAAAGCTTGAAATGGGTTTTAGGATAGTCATGCTAGTTTCATGCATATAGTTCTTCACCCTTGTTTTTATAAAACCAAAATTCAGAGTTTTTAGATTCGTTCGTCCAATCTCCAACTTAAATTCCAATCTATTTTCATTTAATTGCAGGACTCAACTCTCTTACAGTTATACCGAATAGACATCGGTAACGCTTCCTCTATACCGCAGATATCATTTGATCGCTATTTCCCTGCTGTCTATTCATAATTATTCTTTTGTAACTATCCGGGTGGAGCGGCGTCGATTAGGGGAGGCCCATGTCCAGAATTCTAAGAAGGCCTGAAACGATGATGATATGTGCAAAGGTGGACTTAATGCTAACAAACATAATATTCTGCTAGCTCTTTTTCTCTTCTAATATTCTGTTAATAAATATTGACCTTTTCAATTGATTTAGAAAATAATCTCTACCAGTTTTCTATTTATTTATACATAAATGAACCAAAGAAAAAAACATTTTTGCGTATTCTCTTTAGCTTCTAACCGCATATTATCTACGGTCTAACACAACCATGGGGCACTAAAATTATGGCGATGCCGTATAAAAAATTATGGCTCAAACAATCCCAGCCCGAATACCGCCATTCGGTATAAACATGCGAGATTAAATTAGAGATAATTTGAGGTTGCCAAGACTGGGTCGTAATATTTTTTCTTTGCCGGGTTGTAATATTATTTCCTGATGCCAGTTAGAACGTGTTGCATTCATCGCATACCGCTGAATGTTTTTGGTGGTTTAATGCTTTGATTTTTTGTTTTTAAAGTAATGGGACACCAAAATCATCTTGATGAAATTTTGTCTATTTTATGTCCTTAAAATATCGCTAGTTCGAAGCCAAACACCCTGTATAAGAAGATAAATGTGTAAAACAGTGTACTCACTAAGTTCAGTATCGCAGTCGGCGTACTCGTGGTTGCAGTCGACGGTGTAGGCGGCGGCGCGCGCGCAGACCACCACCAGCGCGCACCATAGCGCCAGGGCGCGCGAGCTCCGACCCATCACCGTGTCGCCATCTGGAGTAAATGACCGGACTTAAAACACAAAACAAACTTTGACGTTTTTCTGGGGAGCTTCTTGTCAGTAACCCATTAATGACCCACTACAGGGTCGGATCTCCTCTCATCATGAGAAGGATGTAGGCCTTAGTCCACCACGCTGGCCTACTGCGGGTTGGTGGACTTCACATACCTTTGAGAACATT
>DWIY01000164.1:0-16324 GCA_018248615.1 Erynnis brizo brizo
CCCGATTCATTCCACTTACATTCCCTGTAAATGAAGTTAAAGAAGAAACGTGAAGTGGTGATACAAAAACCTTGTGCAAGTTATTTTAAAATTCATTGTTTATGCAGTTTTTATTTAAATCGCCCCAACGTAACGGTCATCAACTTGTACAACAATAATATTATTAACATAGATTTCTTCTTTATTCAAAATGCAACATTGTTGAAAAAATGTGGGCGTTGTTGACCGTTACTTCAGAGGATAAGTTTAGTTGTTTTATTTATCATTTATTTCACTCCATTATTTAAAATAGATCATCTGTCCTATTGAAATCTTTACTACAGATTGGTGCTTAAACCGTTTAAAAATTGTTCATTTAAAAATAAATAGGATTGCTGGCTCATTTCAACATTTACATTCCTTCTAATAGTTTCCCTAAGCGAATTTTTGGCTAAATGAAAAACCAATATCATATTTTTATGATTGAGATGAACCTTCAACTTTTCTTCAAGATTTTTCCTTTCAATAGAACAGAAGTCTACAAATTTTAAAGATTTACTTTTATTCGTCCATTTTATCGAACCTTTGACTTGACAGCCTCCATCAATTCGGGCCAATCAGGTATTAGTTCTGGTAGAGACATACGTCTCCTTATTTGATATATACCCTAGAATCGATATCAGATGTTATTTATATATGTTTAAAGTGTTTTTGTTTTGTGATTCAAAGCTATGTTAATCTAAGCCATGTTGAAGATAGTTGTCATAGAGCTACCAATCAACAGTTTCCTGGTGACTTAAGAAGTAAGAAATATTAAAGCAGAAGAAATTTGGACAACGGAATATCAAAAATTTAAAAGGCATCATCTTCATCATCATTCTTGGAATAATATTGCTTCGGATTTAAGCAACTTGTAATTTATTCCTACTCGTAAAGTTACAGATTGTAGGAAAGTTGCATTTAATCATATATTTTGATTCTCGCTAACGCATGACTAGGTTACGGTCTAGCTTTGATTAGAACATGTAGCTAAGGCATTTTTAAATATATTATTATACTTTTATTTATTTCTGAACTATCAAATCGAACCTCTGAATTGGCAGCCTCCATCAAGTCGGACCACTCAGGTGTTAGTTCTGTTGAAGATTTACATCTCCTTATTGGGTATAGATCCTAGAATATTTAATAGAGATTTACTCAAGTATCATTATTTGGAGTGTAGTTTGTTTTGTGATTTAAAGTTGTGTAAGTGTGTGTGTCAGTCTATCGGTTATCGAAGTAAAAAGTTGTTTTGAAAGAAAGAAATGTTTGATATTTGTAATTCAGAAGTGTTTCTTTCTTAGATTTTATTATGTACGTGAGGATATTTATTATATTTGGGTTCAAGATAAAATGACACCAGCCTTAAAGTAATCAATTATAAGAACTTTGAAAACAACAATTTTAGTCATTTTACATGACCAGCTTGTTATAAAAGTTTAACCCTTTAACGATTAAAATGTAAGACAAGTTATATACCATTCTAATACTTATCACACCAGCTGATGCGATGTAATATTATAGTCACATAAATACGTTAACGATGAAAAGTTGATCATGGTCTTTCTTCAGAACATACACACGTATAGTGCGAAGTGTGGAGGCTTTACGTAGATCATACATTCACCCTAATTTCTCAATAGGAAACAATTATAATATGACATTGAAACACTAACCTGAGAAGAACTGAATAGTTTTCTTAGGAAGTACCAAGCCATCTCGGTACCTCCAATTTAATGTAAATATTTTGAGCTTCAGTAACTTCAAGTCTTTACAGACATGACATTTTATCAGACAACTAATAAGTCAAATCTTTGACAAACCGTTTACGTTATTATTATGTATTAAAAAGAGTTTATAGTTTGTTGCATCAACAAACCAAACAAATCATCTTTTATTTAAAGGAAATATTAATATCGAACCGTTAGACAGAGAAGAGATATTTGTAAGTGGTAATGTAAAAGTATAGAGAGTCATGTAAGATGGAATGAATGAAAGTATTGTGTTCTGAAATTGTGAGGACCTTAAACCAGGACCAGTTGGAAGAGCTTCTGCGCCTGTCGGCAGGGAATCTAAACATCTCGACACCCTCCGAAACGACGACAATTTCACCGTCTTCTTCGAAATATCCAGTCTCTAAGCCCTAAGAATTAAATATCATGGTCATGATGCATACGATGTTTCGCAGAAATGTCCTATTATTATTTCTTAGCCTTTGTTCCCGACTACGTTAGACTTAATAATAGTAAAATTATTCTTATAGTGACAATGATAGATGAACATTAATTTTTAATATAAGTATACAGGGTATTATTATTATAAGGGAACAACTTGTTAAATTCAGCTCTACATTTTGTTACTAATTCTTAAAACGGCTCTGTCTACTTAAAATGAAATAAGACGTCGTAATGTCTTATTTAGTTGTAAACGTTAACGTCATTAGATATTGCAAAATAAGTCTGGCTTTACATATTATGATCATTATGGGAAATTAATGTTAAATTTATATTGAAATGTAATGAATTGGGTTCAATCATAAAATTCTAATCTAAATAATATCATGCTCTGCACACTTTGTAAAAAGCATTCTTTTGTTCAGAATAGAATTGTGTTTAAGCTACATGGAGTTGTCTTTTATTTGCTTTAATTACTTGTTTTAAATTATAATAAAATGACATTAAAATTAACATTTTAAATTCATTACTTATGTAATTTCAATGTAATTTTACAAAATTAAATTTTTATTGTTAAAATTAATCATTTTTAACTTATCTTTATTTATTTAGCATTTATATCACCAACTTCAAAAAAAAAAACTGTTTCCTGACTTTTCCTACTTAAGGTACGGAAATTTAATTTTTCATTGTATAAATAAATAAGATCTGATTTCCTACCTTCTCAACCTTCTTAAGTGCTGGGATTGGTTTTTCGGTCTCCTTCAGGTTCCAATCGGGATCTTCCTTCTTCTCACCCCATTTAGCATACTTTCTTTTCTTAAGCATAGCTCGGAAGTCCATACCACTGGCGTCTACAGAAAGATTTCAAATTTCAAAAACTGTCATTTTAAAAAATTGTTCACTTAGAAAATTCTTGAGTTTATTGAACTCTGTATGTGTTTACTTAAAAATTATCCATATTTCTCAGTTCTCATTTATTTAAGACGCATTATTTTTAAACGGTTTTTTTAAATATTTTGTTCATTTCTTATGATAAAGGGTCATTACAACATGGCTTTTATTTGGCTGTAACTTTTTTTCAAGTACAAACTCTAAAAAATGTGTATCGCATACATGACTGAATGAAATCAAAACAAGTTTTAGTCAAATTCTTACCAGATACGTAAAGTTGCATTTCTGCGGAGTCCTCGCCATGGATGTTGCTGACGACAACCTTGTATTTCCCTTCATCGTTGGGCTTGACCTTCCTCATGCAGAGCGTGACGAGACCAGTTTCGCCATCGGTGACGAACTTGTAACGGCCACCTTCAATAATCTCTGCCACACCCTTGTAGAATTTGAACGAGGGTGGTGGGTTACCCTCCACTTGTACGGTGATGTAGCCAGTTTGGTCTGTTTAGGAAATCAATCATCAATGCATGTTACTTTCCCCACAGTTAATAAACATAATAGTTTTATTAAAGATTGGCAATCATGAATAACTCTCATCAGGCTACCATGCCATCGTTTAAAACTAGAGAATGTAATAATTTTCAAAGCTCCCATCATGTCACATCTATCGGAAATAGTTTACAGTATTCCGAACCCAATAACGATGTCACATGGCCATGCCGACGTCAACTGATCACCGATATTAAATTAAAATATCAGTTTTCCTGAATTCCTGAAATGCATTTACGGTCTGGTTACTGGAGCTGGGCTATTTTTGCAGCATCTTTTATATAACACTTTAAGCTCACTAAAATCTTTTTTTGTTACAAAGCTAACAATTTGATGCTATGGGTTCACTGCCATGAACAGAACACCCATGTCTACCGCTGTCATATAAGGGCATTTTCTGCTCACATAGACTAAGATGAAGGGTTTCCAGCAAACATACCCAACCGAAACCGACATGAAAAATATGATAGTACCGATAGTACAGATCGCCAATAACGCAATGCTATCTCTACGACAGTATGTAGAGAAGAAATGTAAAGTTTCCAACCCACCTTCAATAGCGGAATAACTTTCTTGTACATCTACAACTGGCGGGCCTTCCTTATCTCCTATGGGTTTCAGTGGTGTTGATGGTTTATTGATAAGATCTTCCAGATCTTGAATGGAAGGTCTTCTAGCATCTCCGGACTTCCTTCGCTATATATTCAAAAGTATATTAGTAATATATTCCAATTAAATACTTGGAAGTGGTTAATCACAAGAAAATTAACATAGAAGATTTACAACAGGTGGTAAAAGTGCGTTAGTTTTAATACACTGAAAAAAAGTCGTGAAGCTTTACTCAAACTAACGTTCTTTCACCATAAGAAAGCAAAGGCAAAATGGAGTTTAAATTAAAAAGTCAGTACGTATTTGTAAGTACGTATTTGTTCTTTAAAATAACACAACTGGAGAAGGGTTTTTAAATGTCGTGTAATTTTTGTGGAATATTGGCTGTTACAGATTCTGAGTAGGCATATTTAAAACATTCAATAAGGATCTTAATTATTATAAACAATTATTACAATTCGATTAACAATATAGATCTAGAAGATGACATTATCCTTGATCTAGATGTTTGGAGAGTAGTTCAATATCAGTACTCTGAAAGTCATCGAGATACCTCTGACGATTTAGATCATATCATTAAATATAGATTGAAAAATTATGCTGTAACTAAATACAAGACGCATTCGTTGTGTTATGACAGATGCGGTGCATCATACGCGTTAGCCAAATGACCCGACAATGAAGATCTGGACTTCCTGATATATGTGGCGCAAGTGTTGAACGTACACTTAGAAATAATTACATCTGAGAAATTATTGTGGCTCTTTTTAATTTGATTAACTGCCTCGGGTATTAAATACGTGCTCAACTACGGACGAGAAAAGAGAAGCGAGAAATCAACGCTTTTGAACTACTGAGAAATGATAAGATTTGCCCGATTTGTTGAAGTTGAAGGATTTTTAGAACTATGGTTACGTATGGTTCTAATGTTAATTTCTTTTGAGTTTTGAGTTTGAAGTTGAAACAATTTCCTATTTCAACATCAAATTTATCTATTAATTAGTTATTTTTTGTTTATTTCACATTTTATTGTTGTATTATATTAGATGATTATTTTTATGGATTTAGGAAAAACATAAAAGATTTAGGTCAACTTAAAATTATTTATTCCAGATTTCCTTATTCATCAGTATTTAAATTTATTTTGAAGAATGTAGAACTCAATACACCTATAAATCTATTAGATATTTTAAATCTAGCTTTCATCAGCGCTATCTTTTACCTTGCAACCTCGGCCAAGTAATAAATTAGATGAGGCAGCAAATATTGATAAAATTTTTGAGATACTCAAATAATTTCGGGTCGCGATATTTTTCATTAAGATCAATTAAGTATCAAAAATGATTTTTCAGATATTTATTATTACACTGAATAAAATTTAGTTCAATCAGCCAAATTAAATTTTCTACTATCAATCAGCTTGCTTTAAGCTTAACACATTTATTATTACTTAGTAAACGAATTATCATATTTATACCCATTTTAATTTTAAGGCATCGTTAGAAAGAGTGGTAAATATTTGTTTATTAACTTTTAAATCACACATCTTTAAGTTTATCCAATTCCCAATTAAACTACTAAATCTCGCGCATTATATTTAATGTTTACATTATTTTTTATTTAGAGTTCTTTTATAGTTTGATTTAAAATTTCCTTATATTCACCTATTCATTTATTCTTTTATTGGTATAATTCAAATCAATAATTATTAATCCCAATAATTTTTTACATTTAAAAGATTAAATCACAGATCGTATATCGATGACTTTTCACGAGGATCAAGAGGATAGAGAAAGTAAGAAAAAAAGTGTGAAGAAGTTTTATATGTAAACTTATTTTAATACTTACCGGATCAACTTTTGGTTTAGGCACAGCAAGTGGCTTTTTAGCAACTGCTGCCATGGCGTTAAGCACATATATTTATCAAGATGCCACAAAATAATTGAAAACATACGATTCATAAATAAAGTTTCTCAAAATCACAGAAATTATCACAGTTCCATCGCTATCTCACACGATTTGTCCTTTCACACGTATATTACATTTTAAAGAAAAAATATTATTAACAAAAATAAACCAAGTATCCTTATCACTCATTACTTAAATTACAGCTTCTCGGGTAAATGCTTAAAAATGTTACTAGTTACTATCGGTTAAGTGTTACACCCTATTTTTTTTCAAAATGTTCGATATGGGGCAGTTCGATATGAGTCGTTCCATCTAAAAATGGGCGCGAATGTCAAAAGACTGAAGAAGGGGTCGCTCAGACATGGTCGCCTCGCTAGGCCATGGTGGGGTGAGGGGAGGGCGGGCGTCTATTTGTGCACAACACAAATCAGCAGACCAATTCAATTAATTATCAGATTAAGGTGAGCCATCCATGTGGTGTGTACTTGGACGACGCTGTTAACATATGTGTGAAGTTGTCGCCGGTCGATATCTGGAGTACTTTCCACGGTAAATTTGGCCGAAAGGAAGCGTTAGACCGTTTAGATGCCGAGACGTGCGAGCATTTGTAGCGATTTATCAACTTTTCAGTACACTTCGAATATGATTTCGAATAATAAAGATTCAAATTCAACGGATGGGCGGATCAGGAAATTTGGTTTGGCTGAGGAAAAAGGTCGTGCAACAATATCGACATCAATTGGTGTTATAAATTCATTACAAATAATTAGACGTCAGCTTGGCGTCGCAGTCTATTTTTGTACAGACAGACAAGATTGAGTAGTTGCGTAAGGTGTTAGAAAGATTGATTGGCGTCCAGGAATAAATTCTTATAACTCAAATGATTGTCATCACTGGCAAACTGACCTAACCTCGAATTATACTCGCATCGTTAACGAGGCGACCATTCTGCTGTACATTGTTGACAGAGCTGATATATAGTTCAATTTACTAGAGCCGTTAGTTACTGCGCTCTCTTTTGAAGCTGTTGGTAATATATTAAGCTGGTAGTAAATTCAACCATTCATCTTGGAATTGGATATTCATCATTCCTTGAAATATAAGTTTAGCTCGCTCGTTTTCTTCTTTTCTTCTTTCAACGCGCCCTTTATAAACTTAAAGCATTATACATTCTTGATCAAAAGATACTTAAACGTTAGCCGATAGAATAATGAACGCAAGAAGCTAATAGCCAATACCACTTGGGCTTGTGCTGATGCCAAATGTTCCTGTGGCATCAGCATTGTGATCAACCCACAGTAAGAATAACAAACCCACGCGCATCAAATAAGGTATTCTCGTCCCCATCACATGTATCAATCACATTCTGAGCTATTTGTAGGAGCTGTATTGTTATTAATTAGATGTAATGTTTTGATTATGTTTGAATTTCTTAACCTATTTCTTTTCGATCATGATCATCTTTAATGACTTTCTTTTAATCCATATCAGTACAAATAAATTAATTATGAATAGGTTCTATTAATTCATTTTCTTTATTTCATCGCAAATTAATTTATTTTTTGTAATTAAATCAGTGTGAATCATCCAAAATGTCTGTATGACATATTTTAGTACATTTATGTGCGTGCGTATTTTTAGTAAAAATATGTCAGTATGCCAGAAAAGTAATTGTTACTACAGTCCATTGGGTTATGTGACAGGTGAGTTCGCTGAAGATATATGTCTTTTTAACAATACAGCATTGCAGCCATTATTCAGCCAATCTGACAACTCATGGTACTTAAGGGTTGTAGATTTAAACTTCACCTTCATTAGATCTTGGCCTAATTCTTTAGCCCATATTTATAATACAGCCGTCAATCACTGAAACCCACCGTCAATGCCCTTGTCGTATTTTTATTCACTTTTGCCTAATATAAGTGTTAACAATCAAACTGTGTATTATTTATACTGTATATTACAAAAAAAAATAGAGCCTGAAATACCTTTACATAAAGGCATTTCGTCTCAAGGTCGGCTATATTAGAAACAATAGATCATCCACTGGGAATCTTTAATTGATTTTCAAAGCCAAAATTAACTTTCTTAACATGTCATCGATCTATCGTCAATAACATCATGTTCCTTTCTACGTATCTCCGTGGATAACACTGACATTGACTTTATGCCAATTCAATTCGGTTATAAACGACCCTTTGTTTTCAATTTTCAATTATTATTTATCTTCCGAAATATTTTGTGCATCTATTCCCATAACATTGTCTTACTGGTTATCTAGAATAACTCACTTTCGTCAAACCCAAACTGGAAATATGTATTTTAAAATTAAATTCGAGTATTGAATGCGTTGTAATTTAGCGTAAATCAATATGAGATTGCTTGACATTAAACTTCGGGTTTCAAAATGTAAAGTATGAAATCAGCCTGTTTCTATTTTTCGTAATATAAAAAAGGAAACATTATTTGTAGAGGTATTGAAATATCTTTAAAAAAATCACTTATTTTACATACTTTCACTATTTTTATCGTAACAATCACTTAGTTTATTTTCTACTGATATCTAAAATTGCATTATTTGCGTCATGGAGACAAATTTTGGCACTAATCTATATCCATTGGTTGGTAATAATAGAATCTTTGTTTAGCATCCGATTCTATATTGGTTTGATTTATAATCGTTCATTACGACATAATTGGACACGACAGTGCAATGGAATCCCAGATATACATAATTATGTTTGTACTAGTATGTATATTTCCTTATGTTGTGGCATCTTGCAAAAGTTAGTAACATTGACAATTAAAACACATATTATTTTAACATTTATCACCAAATTCCACATTAAAGAAGAATTCATAAACATACAAAATAATTTACTGAAGAATTATAAAAATATCAATATAGAACATTATATTTGTTAAAGTTTTATAGGAAGAGTGATTAGGAAAACGTGGATTTAGAAGGCATTGTTGATTTTATTGCTCATTCTGTTTTCATATTAGCATGTACAGTAGTTAAGATATTGATATTGTTAAAAGTAAAGGACGCTTCTTAATATCAGTGTTTATTAATTTTACGTTCAGAGGTTAGTTAATCAGTTCCTTTATAGAGTTAGTAATTTGACAAGGTGTTACTGGCACTATTAATTAATTACATTTATACATTAACTAAGGTGCAGTTAAAATTGGAGATTTAAGTTCTTCGTACTTGTTCATCTGTGATTTTATCACCAAATTTGATACTAAATGTGAACTATGGTTACTTTTCGTAATTGCTCTCGATGAATGCCTTTTAAAATTCTCCCAAATTTAAAAAATAACATATAAATTAATCACTTTGGAAAAAATCTATGTTAGCCACGATCTAGAAGATGTTTTCTTCTATGACATTGATATCTAAACATATATCTTTGCACACAAGTATACCTCGTCCGGTGCGAGTTCACCCGGCCTGCCGCGTTTCTTATTTGGAGAAAAAATTATATTTAGTTAATCATTCAGAGTTAATTTGTGCATATTATATTAAATGTTATAGGTGTATGTTTTATGAGAGTGTGAATGTGTGTAAATTATGATAGTAACTCAAAATTAACAATGGTTTAGACCACTTTTGTCATCACTGAGTTACAATCATCGTGTTAACTTTGTGTGCTGTTGTGTAAGTTGTATCAAATGTTTTTAAATAAGAGTTAGGGTTTTGTTTATTGTTACAGTTTAGTGTAATGTTCTTTTAAGTATTGAGACTTTTTAGTATCTACAATAATTAGATATAAGCAGAGCGTTTGTAAGTATTAAGAAAAATGTTATTCGAAAATCGGAAATAAGCGATTCTAAAGAAAACTACGAAGCTTTTACTTTTAAAGAACTAACATCATATTTGTGACATAGTTCACTGTTTCAACCGTAGATGTAGTTCTATAAAAGATTATAGATTCAAACTAAATGCAGCAGAGTTGGAGAATATCCCCCGCTAGTCGGCAAAGCGGCTTCTAAAATCGTTTAAAAAGAAAAGAACATCTAAAGAAACTAAAAGGAAACGGACTTGACTATGTTCTGGGTATAAAGTGAACATTTCAATGTGGACTAGAAGAGTCTACTGTGGGGTTTAACTAATGGGTAGTTTGTATAGTAATTAATAATTGTGGGTAAGAAACGTTGCCAAATCATACTATGGCAAACGATAAAATGGTAAGTAGGATTTGTAAAAATTTGAGTTCAATTATGTATGTCATGTAGGTAGGTTGTGTAACAATATATTTCAACAGTACTGTGGTAAAAGATAAATACTCAAAAATGTAATATACATAAGATAATAACCAAATAAAAAAGAGAAAA
Organism: Erynnis brizo brizo; assembly: GCA_018248615.1. Taxonomy (NCBI): domain Eukaryota; kingdom Metazoa; phylum Arthropoda; class Insecta; order Lepidoptera; family Hesperiidae; genus Erynnis; species Erynnis brizo. The sequence goes on from DWIY01000164.1 coordinate 10,491, forward strand.
AAATTAAAAAAATGCTTTGCAAAAGCGAGCAGCGTCCACCTAAAATTGACCAGACCCAAACGATCTCACCTTTTTCTCGTCAATAACTTCTCCAGGACGTAATTTCGTGACCTGTTTTTGTAAAAAAATATTGATAATAACCCCTTTTATTTTATTATCCTGCCTATCTAAGATCTCTGCCGCCGAACCTGCTTCACCTATGTTTGCCTGCCCTATTTCCTATCGCGCATTATTTGGTGCAATGACCTCAGCGGTGCATGTTATTAGAGACGTTAAGTGTTGCGCCGTTTTCGTGTTAATCGTTAGTGAGTCTCGTTTCGTCATGGTGTGCAAGAATCGGTTTCTTGAACACACTATGCGATCGAGTTGCTTCTTTCATAAGGCCTCGCTGACACGACCATTCATATTGACCATTATTTGTGTGCAGACGTGCTTACAAGCTGTGCAGTTTATGTGTGCTTCGAACCTCAAAGTATGTGCAATTTAGTTCTGTGCCTTGGACGAGAAAACGTTTCAGAGAAAGATAGTACTGGATAACAACATATTTTAGTAAACGATAAAAGACGAGATGTGTAGTGAGACATCACGGATAGCCTTTTAAGCAGTGTTGAGATTTGGAGTAGACGCGAGTATCGATGATATGTCATTATCCAGACGAACGTCAAGATTGTTTATAACCGCGTCGGATGCAAATGCATTAAGATTCCCTTTACAGAAATACAGTTAAACTTTTGGCACGGCAATATTATAACGGATAGCATTCATGTAATATTCGTAGCAATTTTGCTTTTACCTTCTTCTCTTCGATCACCTCACCAGGTCTTAGTTTTCTATTCTCCTGTGGATTACGTTTTGTTCGATCTTAATATCTAAATCACTACCTGAATTTTATAGTGTTCGTGCTTGAACGGTGCGATATGCTTAAATGCTCAACTAGAAGCAGGGAGTGAAGGAGTCTAAGCTCAAAACCAATAAACTCACTAACTCCAATAATCACTAAAGCATTCTGTGTTTGATGTAAAGCATCATCTTTCTATAGATGATTATTAGCAAACTTTAAAGGGGGCATAATTTCGGGGTGTATGTTACGGGTTCGGCTTGAGAGAACAGGGTGTCTACGGGTGGACTTACAATTTTGTAAATAGTTAGGCGAAAATATCGACACATGTTTATGGCGTCGATCATTTTTTTTATTTTGAAGTATAAAATGAAAACAGCTTAGTAGGTCAAAGCTCATTGTTGCCAATAATTAATTCGATATTTGTACCTAACAACATTTAGCTATACTAAGTTTGGACGACACAATTAGCTACATATTTGTCCATACCTTTGTTCACATTGATGTCATTTGAAATGAGGCTAGGCATGTACTTTAAAAGAATATTATAACCTAAATAAAATATATTATTGTCATTATGATGAATAAATTGGTTGCTTACCTCATCGCTAATAATAAGGGAAGGTCGTCTACCCATCTCCTCTGGAGGAGGGATGAGTGATCCTCGTCTTCCCACAGGTGCAACTGGAGAGAGGGAAGGTTTTCTTGGAGCTTCTGGTTTCGGTGATTTTTCACGAATAACCTCAATTTTGGGTGTTGCTGGTTTTTCTTCAGGTGCCTTGATTTCTGGTACCTTTGGCTTCTCTGCCGGCTACACAATTTGAAAATAATTAGCATTTTGAAATTTAACAACAATACGTATTTCTGAGAAAGTATTGAAATAATATATTACTTTTTCTGGTTTCTCCTTTGTTGTGGGAGTGGGAGATATCTTTTCGTATTTCTCAAGATCTGGCCTGTCATAATCTGCGATTTCAGGCAGATCCTCTGCCTTCTTCTTTACGCTAGTAACCTTAGCCTTCTTAACTTCTTCTTCAACCTTTTCTTCTTTTACCGCTACTTTCTGTAATGTAGTCCAATTTTTAAAATATTTTAACTAGATTAACGCCATTGTTCAGGAAATTGTAAAATACTAATATATTCTTTTAATTCTTATATTTAGGTCATAGGTATAACTCATTGTAGGTGCAATAGAGAAGAGAGAGAGACAGAAAAAACATTTGAAATTCAAATTTTAATGACTTAAATTTATGTTCGCTTGTAATCTAACTCTGAACATTTTAAGCACTTCACTACTGTGCTACTCAAATAAATGGATTTTATACCATTTTGTGACCCTAGAAATAATTAGGTGAAAATTCCTAAATTATTTTGTTTATTCAAACAAATTGAGTCAGTTCCTGTTTTTGTACACAGAGATGACTATAATTATCTGTTATTAGTTCAATGTATATATATATTTATGTATTTAGGAAATATATAACTGTTAATGTAAATGTCAAATTAATTTAACCACTAATTACTTATAGAAGTATAGTACTCGTATGTATTTCCTGCAGTTGTAAGTAAACATACATACATTAACTTTTTAAATGAATAAAAGACAGTCTGAAAGTAACCGATAATTGCGACTGTTAAGTACAATCGCTTTGTAGTTACATACTTACCTTAAAGTCTTCAACCACAAAAAAAAAATCCATTATCTCATCTTATACAAATATTATCTTAATAAGCAAAAGCTAAAGCAGGAAATGTCAACAAGTCTAAAAAATAGAACAAATTGGGCATGCAGTGCATACATAGACAACCAAGTATACCTAAACATTTGCCAAATTAGAGTAATATACAAAATATCATGCAATTTAGGAGGAAACATGGGCAGACAACAAGTGGAATGGTAATTCCCGAAGCCCGAGATTCCTCTTAAATTTTAAATCTACCAAATAACAATTTATATCCAAAATATACATTGTTATATCTACCTGCTACCTGTTTAAAAGTGACTGTAACAATATACGACTACATAATATACAGAAAAGAAGGATTTGGTGAAATAGATTCAACTAAGTTACTAGTGCCAGTGCAAATATTGGTGCTGGTGCAATATCTAAATCCAGTGATGGTAAAGTGCAAGGTGCTGCAAAGTCTTGTGCCGTTATGAACCAGTTTGCTGATATCTATACCTCGTCAGGCGATTGAGGTCTGCTGCTAAAAGCGGGTTGTGGAATTCCTAAACTTGGTTTACTCTCGTCTTTGCCCTCTGTATCAGCCTAAAGAGTAAATTTAGTTAATGGCGACCATACGATGTGTCGGAGCAATTACAATGTCTTTTCATATGAAACGCAAATGAAATTGACGACACTTCCACAGACCTTTTTTCGAAATTTGTACCCAGATTTAGAGGTGTTTAGAGGTGACTACTTTTAATATGAGTACAATTAAGGCTCAGTAGTTAATATCATCAAAATCTTTGATACTACAATTAAAATTAAAGTTTCCCATCATATCAATTTTGTTGACATTGCGTCAACCGCAGAAAGTAACTAATTCCCACATTCCTTTTGAACAAAAACCAATTATTGCTGATATAAAGTTTAAAATTTTAATAATAAGTAAGAAATTGATAAAGATACACAAAAACTTAAATCAACTTTAGAATTAAAGGTGCTGCTTTCAAAACAACATAGAAAAGTGTCATAGAAAATAGAACAGTAGAAAATTTTGAAACTCGTAAAAGGTAATATAACCTATATTAACCTTTTACGAGTACCTACCTTATAATGTTAAATTAAATAGTAAAAATATTTTTTTAACCGATTGAACACTCAAAGGGAAAATTAAGAGATCGACACTATGATACCCATTGAAGTGTATATTGGTGTAATAAATCTGAATGAATTTGTTTCTATGGTGTACTGTTTAAATGTAAGTATAATGAAGAGTAGGATAGTGTTTGGTCAATTTCACTCTGTCGTTTATATGTAGAGAATCATTGTCATAATTAAACTTATGGTGATGCAGTTGTGTATGTGTTGTGTATGAGTATTTTTGGAAAATATGTGAATCAAATTTTGATGGTGTAAGCCGAATTAGGTGTGTGTGCGAGTGTCACAAAAACAGCGGTGTGTTATAGATTCGATCAGTGTTTGTACCTGTTTCAGTGTGTTTACTTCAGGAGATCGTGAACGTCTCCAAGGAACTACATCGTCAGGTGTTTCAAGTAATGTCGGTTTATACTTGTCCTCTAATTCTGGTGTTTGCTCAGCCTGATTAGAAATTTTTATTAAATTGAATGTTTTATTTTTTAAAATTTGTAACCATATTTTATAATTACGATTAGAAATGAATTATACCTGTGGTATTTCTGGGATAACAGCCCATGAGAAAGGTACTTCGTTTTGTTTCGTGTCCGGTTCGGGTGTCAATAGTTTTGGCACCTAATGAATTTAAATTTTTTCTTTAATGAACAGTAAATATAACTTCTCTTTAATATTAAATTGAATTCATATTGATTACTTGTGACTAGTGAGTAAAGTGTGAAGTGTAATGAAATGTAGTGTTACCTCCTTTTCTGATTGTTTTCGCCATGGATACAGTGTAGATGGTGTTTTGTCAAGTGTATTATTTGTCTGTGATTTATCGTCCAGTGTGTTGTCTATAACCTAAGAATTAAATGTAATATTAATATTCCGTTAACGCAACATACGATTAAAAAAATATTTTAAAGATATCTAATATACCTTTGGAGTTTCAACCGTATCCTTAGACTCAGGTTTTTCAACCTTATTAGCCGTTACCTAATGACAGTAAAAATATTCATTACAAAATATGGAAGCTTTCTTTATTTTTTGGAATAAGTGATAAATATGTTTCTAAAATCACAAAACAATTTTTGAAAACTCTACCTCAGTAGGTTTACTCTGTCGTCGCCATGGATAATCTGATTCCTTGGGTTTATCTTCTTCCAATTTTTTAGTATGAGCCTTATCCCTAGTATCTTTAGTATCCATCGGCTCTTTATTACTATCAGTATCTACGTCCATCTTCTCGTCCTATACAAATTTAATCCAATTTTTAAAATGTGTTCGTTAATTATTTAAAAAAGTTCTAATAACAATTATAATTGTTGGCTACTACTACCTGAACAGATCTGCTAAGATAAGATGGTACAGATAATTTCTCCGTTAACGGTTTCTGTTTGTCAGTCGGTTTTTTCTTATCAATTACTTTTGTTGTTACCTATTTGTTAACACATGAATATATAATAGTAATTTACGACTGCTTAATATTGTATACAAAAATTATAAATTTCATAAATATACTACCTCTTCGGTTTTATTTTCAGGGCGTGTTTTAGGTGCATCCTTTGAGGATTTGATATCATCAACCGGTTCACGTTTAGTTTTGTTTTCGGTCACTTGATTCGTTTCCTAAATAAAGTATAGCAATAATTTTTAGTGACATATCTCATATTAGGTGAAAAATAAATCCAAATATACTACAAAATTAAGTACAATTAAAATACCTCTTCGGTATAACTAGGACGTCTCCAAGGATACGTTGGTTCAGTTGGACGATCGACAGACATTTTTCGTTTAACTTCAACCTTCTCCGTATTAAACACATCTTCGAAAATATCTTCATCCTAAATGAATTGTATGACATTATTATACATTTAATTTTGAATATATTTTTAAACAATAATTTTGATAAAGTGTCAATATTGATACCTCATTGGTTTTGCTAGGTTTTCTCCAAGGATATACAGATTCTGGAGGCTCAGTTGATTTTTTACGCATAGGTTCCGTCTTTTCTGTTATATCTTGATTATCCTGGCCATTTAATACAATCATACATTAAAAACATACAAAATTTAAATCTAACTATGTGGAATGGAATTTATTCTTATTAATTATTTATTTGTATTTTACTTCTTTTATTCATTCTCCGGATAATACAAACATCGTCTCAATTGCAGATTTTGCTTTCGATTTTC
>DWIY01000165.1:0-16322 GCA_018248615.1 Erynnis brizo brizo
GGGCGGGGGCCGGTGCGGGCGCGGGGGAGGACACGGCCAGCACGCTGCGCGCCGCCGGCCTGCAGCCGCTGGGGCTCGCGCAGGGCGACTCCTGGTACCGCGAGGTGCTGGACCTGCGCAAGCGCGCCGGCGAGTACAAGGTGTGCGCCCCACCATACCACCTTACCCTACCCTACCCTACTCTACTCTACTCTACCATACTCTATACCACCTACACTGCCCCTACCATCCAATACCGACCACGATCGCATCAGTGGTTTGTACTTAGACTTAACCTTGGGCTAGTCAACTCCAGATAAATAAATTAAAATTAATCCTTAAATTGAAATTAATCCTTAACCTAAATTTTTAAAGGAACTATTTTTGTGAATGAAACTAATGAATCCCTTCAGAACTAAAGTAAACCCCATAAACTGCTCACTCCAACAGAACCCTTGTTGAATCCAATAGTAAATTCACGCCTAAATTAGCAACTGAGCCAGTCGACCGTCCGTCAAACGTAGAATCAGCGGCCGCTCGTTTGACAGAAGGCGACACGATCATGCTTGTCATATTCAAAATTGCCATTAATTCGACAGTACCGCGGATGGGGAACAGAGCTAGCTCCAGAACACATCACTCAGCTTTACAATAAGCAAATCGAGCTCTGGTACCAAGTGTCCCGACGGTCCTCGCTGTCAGCTCTATCACTCGCTTCCACCAGTCACAAGTAAGTGATGCACTAGATATTTTGATGGCAGGCGAACTATCCGGCTCAAGGGACCAAAATTGAAAATCGAATAGTTTCTCCTTTTAGCCATAAAAGTTTCAGTCAAAGATGGTGTAGTCTTGTGTTGCGATGGTGATGTTCTAGTCTTTACACCAACAGCTGATAATTTTCAATCACTAGTACAGGAAAACCATATGATATTGGAAGTACAGGACAGTGATTCCTGTAATTTTTGACAACTTCCACAGTTGTCCAAAATCCCCGTTACATTACAAATCATAGATGTATTATTCTAACTAACGTTATTACAAATCCTTTATACTGTTTTGTTGTTATGTATACTATGTATTATATCTACTTATTGCATTTATATATTTATTTATATTGTCCTTTGAACTGGATGTTAGCCGCTTACACTGTATCATTATAAGTTAGTTGGCAAAGTGGCTGATGCAAGCAAAGAATGGCTTGGATTGCGATTGTGAAGCCATTTAAAGCTGATGTAGAGTAGCTAAAAATATAGATAAAAGTAATTCTCCAAAACAGTACCGAGAAACAAAAAAAGATTTCGTGAATCAAAAAGCTGAAATGATAAAAGCAGTTGATGTGAAGCTTATTAAAAGAATTTACGATTCCAGGGCAATGCCACGTGATGAAAAGGATGGGAAGGAATCGAGGAACCATTCTCCCAAGAAGTTCAGGTCGTTCCGCTCGGCACCGCACCAGTCCATCCACGCCAAGCTTCAGGAGACGAAGGCCTTGGAGAGGTCTCCTCATAAGACCTCCCCACAGAAGCAGCGCAAGAAGATCCAAGGCCACAGCTTCGATGAGGGCGCTGCTACCCAAGAAGGTAATGTTTGAATGTAACGTTAAAGTAAGACTCTTTTTTGATGTCGATGCTAAATTCTCAGTGCTAAATTCTCTCAAAGTTTCACATATAGATAAAGTAAAGGATAAAATAATAGATTTAGAAAACATAAGGCTATGACACTATACAATACTATACAATTTTGTTTTATAGTACCTACACCTAAAATTAATTTTGTTGTGGTATTTTCATTTTTAGTTCTCCTAATAATAATTGTGAAAACCAATGTGGCTTTCTTTTAAATCAGATTTATTCGTCTGTTTAAATCACATTCATCTATTTTCAAAGTATTTTAATTAACTGAAGAAAGTCTTGTATAATCTTTTTTTTTTAATTTCTTGTTTCTTGTAAATAAAATTACTTGTATAATAGTCATATCATCATCACTATTCATAGTTTCTCTAGTCATATTTTGCTGGTTAAATTTTCAGCCATCTGATCACAAAAAATCTTTGTTCCAAAATTCAGGTTATCCTTTGTCTTATCCGAATATAATTAACATTCACATTGTTCATGAAATCCGATCGTGAGAAACACGAACCCTTGTCTGTCCGAGGTTATATAGCTTGGTTCCGGTGTATGAGTTTCGAGTCAGCCTTCGAATGCACTATTAGACCATTACCTGCATTAGATTGCGTTAATCAGTTGCTCAGTAGCCGCAGACCTGTCGACCCCACGAGTAGTGTTGTCCAGTGAGTTATCTTCATGTTCTTGCTCATCTTTATCAGTTTTCAGTTTTAAATTGAAAACTACATTTATAAGATTTCGGTTTAATCATTTACCCCATAAAAACATTTTTTGTTTTTGTTACATGACTTTATTTTATGCACATGGCTGATTCACGCATTTACCATAGGCATTTAATTAATTCTTTACTAGAAACAATAGTAGAATAAATCTGTTCCAAATTATAATTTCTTACTTTTTGATTATAATTGATTTCTTCTCTTTTCATGATTTCGTTATTTGTCTTTGTTTATCAGTTTATCACCCCTTGGCTTTAGTAAGATCTAGCAGACCTTCTAATCTAGCAAATTGAGCAAACCTAGTAAAAAACCAGTTTTCGTCTCTTTTTAGCATATTCTCATTACTTTTTTCACTGAAAAATATAATATTCGTTAAGTATAGGTTGTGAGCAGATGTATTTCAATTGTATTCCATCCTGTCCCATCCATGTATTTCATTTGGGTCTTCTATTTAACCTGATTCTATCGATCTTCCATTGGCTTAGCTACTTTGTCTTTTAGACATACATCATCTTGCTCTTCATTTACGTCTTCAACGTTAAACATAATTGAACATACGTTATCTTGTACTTCATTTGCGTCTTCTGTACATATAATACAAAGTGTCTGTTTTGATCCAGGGGCGAAGTCCGAGGGCGCGTTCCGGTCGCCCCGGCGGCGGCCGCGCTCTGCGGACCCTGCGCCCGCGCCCGCGCGCCACCTGCCCAACGGCGACGTGCACCCCCGCCCCGCTAAGCCGCAAGGTACCGTCAAACACATCTACACCTACACTATCCACATACTAACAACATTGACACGGTGATTTGACAGTCATAATCCAATTAAATTGTCACGAATAATCGTTCAATTATATGTCGCAGGAAATGATAGAATCCGTGTTTGATAAAATCTGGAAGGATGTTAAATTACAACTCTGTAGTCATTTCCTTAAGGGATAAATCACTGATTCTTTTTCATCTGACATACCTATAGAGGAATAATGACTAATGAGTCAAATGATACGTTCCCGAAGTTTATACATTATAACAATCTAGAATCCACACTGTTGATTCAATTATCTAGAAAAAGATTTAGAATCTCAATTATCTAGAAAGTACCTTTAATCTTTTCAAAGAAAAGGTATATCTTCTTAGCTTAGTCAATTGTTATACTTTTAATGAGCTTTTGAAAACGTTTGTGAAACTTAATCTTAAGGCAACAACAAAATATTTTGTTAGTAGGGTAGAAAGATATTAACTGCGTAGGGTACATGAAAATACAGACACACTGTAGGGTAGACAGATATTAATTGAGAAGGATTTCATAGAAACTGTAAAAACATTTAATTTAAACTAACCAAAGATTAGCTAGCCCCATGAAATTAAGTAGCATTTTTACCATACAAAAATATTATTCATGTAGGTATTGCTAAATCTATTAGAAGGCTAGATTACAATTGCAAAACTACACATATGTATTTAAAATCGCCGGCGATTCTTTTAATAATGTAATTTTACACAAACAAATGATAAGTTATTAATTTTACTGGATTTCATACATACCTACTCTTATGTCTTTCTACTGTTCTCTTTCCACTTTCAAAATTAATACTAGTTATGTGTAGAACTTAGATAGTTCTAATTGGTTATACCTACTTCTTTGTGATCATTAGATTTGAAATTATTTACCTACCTACATTTATATTAACTGTTGTGTTCCTGCCTGATGCCTGTACCCCGACCATTGGCTGTTTTAAGAGAATTTGGCTCTGTTTTCTAAATTTTTTTTTTTTTTTTTGTTTTCCCTCACCTTTAATTCAAAAACAAATATCGTATTTCATTTCATTGTTACCGTCCTAGTAAACTAGAATTTTCCTACTTTTCATTTTGACAACAGTTTAACTAAATCCGAAGACCCCGAGCCAATTCTCTGCCAAAATTTTTTAGTGTGGCAACATTTGTTCTGTAGGTTTGCCGTTGAATAGAGGGAGTAGTAATAGGGTTAGGTCAACATCGCGGGGCGGTCGGTCGCCATCCGCGCCGAGGCCCGCGGCCGGGGCCTGCGAGGCCTCCGAGGCCTCGGAGCCAGGCCGACGCAGCCGCAGCGTCACTAAAGTTGGCATTAAACTGGGTGCGTACTACCGGTGGCAGTTGCGTCGACGCTCTGTTCTTTTCATTTGGCGACACCCACACGGCCATTCGCTTCGTCGGAATTTGTGGCGCTTTACGTGGATGTGGTTTTTTCAATCGGCAACCCGCAATTGCAATGGAAAATTTTCATTCAGCTTATGTGTACGGTCTGATTCGTGATAAGATGTCCAAAATGGGAGCAAAGAAAGATTATGAATTTTATGAAATGTTACCTTTTTAAGAAACGAAGCATGATTAAATTCCATGAAAAAGAGGAAATGGCAACACGAAATAATATTTTGGGTCCTGATTGTATGTTAACAGTATCAAAATCGTAAAAAAATATATAATTTACTATTTTGTATAAAAAAATAAGGCCAAAAATACATCACAAAATGTAATTTAATAATATGTAATTGTAAACGTCTCGTTAGATTCAACAGTCAAAAAAATTCTCTAATTTTTGATAAAAATTAGAGTCCTGTTAACTGACTCAGTCATCTCCTTTGTTTTCAATTTGAACCTCTAATTACGAATCAGAGTATAGTTCAAAATTCGTTTTAAATTTTCCCGCTTGTGTGTCAGCTTTGGGTTACATTTTCGAATGGAAGTTTTTCGTTTGGCGTTTGATCTCATCTGTCAGATCTGTCAGTGCGTCTACGCAACGTCACGATATCGCATTGGCACAGCGGGAATGGCTTCCACACGGCACCTGGAGTGTTGATGTTCGTCTTGTCCGTGAGAACACCCCTGAGCACCGAGACCTCCCAATTTGTGAATATTGTTCAAAGCAGGGTATCAACATAACAATTGAGCGATGCAAAGATAGCGAAAGGATTGAAATTGCACTAGAACAGTGCACTGCACTCCAAAATGGTGGGAAAATCTGGGAAAATAAAAAGGGTTGCCAGCAATAGATCAAAAACTGTATAAAGTGCAAAAGAAAAAAACGATAACTTGCACGATTTGCACGGTCCCCCAATTTCCTGTAACAAATCCAATTTAATAAAAGAGGGTGAATAGGGTATAGGTACCATGCCAACGAGATTTTTAGTTTTAATGTATTTTTTAGTAAATGTGTGTCGTGTCGTTTTTGATGTGGTAGAAGTTTCACAATTCTTAGCGTACGCATGCAAATTCCTACGGATCCCACTAATTTGTATTGTAAATTATTTAGTGTCAATCGTAACTTAGTGGACTCCGTAAGAATTTGATCAAAATTTAAGTTCTCTTAGATTTATAGGTTTTAGAACATTGTCTTTTTTAATGTTTGTTAATGTGCTGTGTTTGTAGACTTAGACAATTCGATCCTTGTATGTGTTCCTATAGAAAATTTTATTATCTTCTTCTATTCTGACTCTATTAGCTAAATAGATGCATCTATCAGGCCGCCCTCTATTTGAACGAGATTTCGTATGAATTCAACTCGTGCGTATTCGTGCGTTCACGCACAAACAATCCCGACTTTTGAAATACTATGGGGGCGCTCACTCCCGCGTGACGGAGTCGACGTTGAGTTCGTGCGAGAACGTACGTTTATGCTCGAGTGGAATTTGTTCGAAACCGCGTCCAAACTGAGCGCCGTCTTAGGCTCTGTTCAGACGTAACCACAACCACAGCACGACCGCAAACACACCACGTGGTCGGGTGTCAAATAGAATGAAAACTGTCACTTTCACGTGTGAACACGAACGACGTGTGAATGAAAGTGACAGTTTTCATACTATTTGCAACCCGACCACGTGATGTGTTTGCGGTCGTGGTGTGGTTGTGGTTACGTCTGCACAGAGCCTTAGACTACTAAAGTAATTCGGTCTTAGCTTCCTTTTCTCCCGCTCTTTAACGTTAAAAAACCAAACGTTCGAAATTCAAATTGAAACCGCGACGGTTACAGACGACGAGATCCCGTCGCACCGCAGCGCGTCGGTGGCTAAGGACCACTTCTTCGACGACTCTCCCATAGTGAAGTCGCCTCCGGAGCCCACCCGGGTCAAGTCCCCGGAACAAATGAACATGCGCTCCCCGGATCCGGTCAACTGGACCGTGCCTCTCGACACCGGGAAGACCTTCACAGTCACCCAAAACGTGAAAAACGGTGAGTGCAGTTTCATAAGCAGGTTGGCAGCCAACATCATAAAACTAAGCTAGACACCTGATTGGTTAAGTAAGCCTCCCAAGTCATCCCTGACTGAGTTCCTTACTCTCGGTGAAAATTGTAACGAAACGAAGTGTTTAAAGAGTATCTTCTTCCTGGATTGGTGTTGGTAGAGCACTATGACACTGGTGTGGGCACGTTAAGCGTTAAGACACGAAATTGTAATAAAAGCCAAACTTGTTTAGGACTCAAAATTGTTTAGTAACGTTAGGAAAATTTATTAGTGTAAGGATAATCTCGGACGCATATGGCAACATTGTAAAAATCTACCATACCATAGACAACGATGTAGTGTATTTTTTTTACGTTCCATTTATTATTACAGTTACGATAACGTAATAAAACCTCGCGAAACAGTTTTTTACGAACGAGATACTCTTTATACTCATAAACATTGAAAACTCTGTTGATACAAGTATTAGTAGGTACCTAAGCGATAAGTAGATATATACGAATTTGATTACCCATAACATAAATTTTATTCCTACTTTCTACATGTATTTAGCTAATACTTTAACATAACATATTTTAAATTTAATTGGGTGGAAAGAACATCAATACGGTATTATTATAAAGATTGATTTGGTCATATCTAAACAATGGAATAGGTTCATCAGTTTCAAATATTCTAGCCTACACATTTTTTATTTACAAATTTTAAAAATTCTAAAATCTCTTCTGATGCCTATTTAATTACACTACTATTCCATTAAATTATATTAAAGCATTGATAAAAAGTCCTTGGTTTATCAAAAAACCTATTGATTAGGTATGATTGAATCTTAGGTGTTAGGATCTCCAATAAGAATATTATTTTGTAATATTGGCATGGATATGGGTGATTTAATTCCTGATTCAGAAGCCATCACACTGTCATGTCACACGACAGTAAGCTAGACATATTGACTGCATATACTCATCACGTCATCTGTTATGTAATCGAAGGTGTGAATAGCAACCCCACACTAGTAACATTGTAGAAAGCTTGCAACACTAACACCGATTTCAAAAACACAATGGAATCATGTACATTACTGTCAAAAAAATACAAGCAACACTACAAAATGTTTTCTGAGAAATATGAAGCCCATTAAATACACCCATTCGATTTTTCATAACACTGTTTATTTGTGATCATTTCAGTGATTACTTTTCTTTGTACATTGTTCATAGTCCACAGATATTGTTTTTATTTTATTTCTTACTAATTCACATGTAACATATTATCTTAACATATCATTTCTATTCCTTTGTTTCATATTTTAGTTTACCCTCATTTTAGCACATTTTCCAAAATTTACCGGCTACCGTCAATTTTACATCACAACCAACTTTAAATTTAGAACACCATTGACCTCCATAAATAATTAGAGTCAAAACTTTATCTGTGGACGTAGAACGTAGCGTTTGTTGTGTCACGTCATCCGTCATACGAAACACCATATTTCAGATGAGAGCATTAAGCGCCCTAGCTCTGAGTTTAAGAGTAGCTCCGTGGCCGAGGACGGTGTCGCAGTGAAGCCGGCAGGTACGACCGCCACCGCCACCGCCACCGCCACCGCCACCGCCTAGACCACCGGCCATACACGAGCTCGTGTCACAGACATGCGACAGTGAACTCTACGAGACTACCCTCAGTCCCACCTAGAGACCACTGCCACATACGCACGACACACAATCGACACCAGAAAATATATAACCTGTTTTTTATAATTATATCTATTGAATAGTTCATGATTAAATTGTGTTAATCAAATAACTGAGATGCTTTTATTTATTTTGACCGTACTCCGCTGAGACGTCGACCACGTATGTATTCACTCGTCTGTGTGTGTGTCTGTTTCGATGTTTGCGTACACTGTCACTGTATGGCACTTCACCTTCCTTTCTTCATATCATTATATTATATCGTTCACTTTGCATGCTGCCTGTCCCGGGAAGATGCCACTGGTCTATTAACGTATTCACACAAATTATTTAGAGTGAGGGTATTCAGACTTTTAATTTTATTCTATGGCATCTTTCTCTCCTTATTCCTAGCTATCATACCCCGAAGGCTTATAGGCTAAACTCCTAATTAGAAATAGCAAAACGAATGTTGTTATCAGTTTAAAATGGTTTTCGATATTGAAAGATATTGCATGTTGTTCAGAGACAATGAAATATGTGAATATTAAGCTTTAGAGGTTTTATGAAGAGTTACGACTGTTTGATAATTTTAATAGAGAAATATTTATAGCATGGATTGAGATATTGACACCAATATGTACTTTTGTTATAGAATTTTAATAGACAACTTTCCGAATTGTGTTATTTCGCACATAGTAGGTATACGAGTTTATCTATAGGAGGAGCCACGTTATAGATACCTACCTCACCTGTTCAAGATTCTTCCTCATTATAGACTTTTCCCATTCAAATACCTATTTTTCCCACAACAATAATTTTTCTATACTATCTATACCCATGCCTGAACATTTTCTTCTAGTTTTCTCTCTTCTAGCATGTAGACAGATCTAGCTGTATGTTGGTGCCAATATCTTTTTTAAGAATTGAGGGAGCATGAAATTTTTAAAATAATAAACAAAAATATTCGATTTCAAAAATAACAAATTCCAAGATGTTTCAATTGGCCAATATTATTAAAGTTACCTCATGATTCTAAAAAGTAAGTACTGTAAGCTCTATTTCGGGGAATAGACAAAATATTTATAAAGTTAGACGTTCGTTACAAGTAGGGGTTAAGTAAAACAGTATCTATGGTTTTAATTAAAGCAATTTATCGTAATTAAATGTGCTTATTGATGTACAATTGGAAGTTTCAAATATAAATGGGAACGTAGTAAAAAATTCTATCGACATTGATCTAATAATCTTCATATTTGAAAAGCAAATTTGAAACTTCCAATAGCAAACTGCGATCGAAAGCAAAGACTAAACTTTCGGAACGATTTTCCAGAAATCGCTCCGATTCACCATCAGCAAATGTCACCGATTCGTTCGCTGAAAAAGAGCGAGTCGCCCACGAGTCTGAGCAAGCGCACCGACAAGACGCCGACCACGCCCACCAGCCTCACGCCCATCGACGAGACCAGGGCCCTCGACATGAACAAGGTCAACGGCATCAACGGCTTCAACAGCAACCAGCTCACCCCCGAGACCCCCGAGGCCCTCAAGGAGAAAGAGGTGGTGAAGAAGTCGACGGAAGCGACGCAGGTGGCCCCAGGGATTGTGGACACTACGGTAGTAAACGAACCCACTTCCGGAGGCCTCACCGCCGCCGAAGTCCTCGACAGAGCTCGCACGAGATTCGACAAGTTCTGGGGCAAGAAGGAGGATGACGTTTAGACGGGAAACGCGAGCTGTGACGACGAATCTCCATCCGAATTTATGGGTATACCTCTCGTTCCGTCGTCTATGTCACAATAACGTAATCAGTAGGGGGATTCAATGCAGTATTTAAACTGAACTAGCTTCGCTTCAAACGACGACTGTAATGGTATTATGTATTTATTAATCGAAATACGACGATCACTGTCTATGAAATAGGAGTGTGGTGGCTTGTGATAGTAGACGATCTTGACTAGTAATAATCGATTGTGATCTATTGGATTATGTTACGTATTTATTTGTAACGGTATGATATACATCAATCTAGAATATTACGCGTGGGAGTGTAGATAAAACTATAATTAATACTATGTTTCATTATTAAACGTTAATCAGTCAAAATATTTACTTGTGGCTTCTTCTAAAAGTAAGATACATTCGAATGTTATTTATTATTTAAGATATTTACTGTCGTTCCGGTTATCTTTGATGTTTCTAAATCAATAATCTTATAATGTTATGAAATTTTTAAGTATAGGATCCGTGTACTTCTCATAATCAACGTACATGCGTCATTTCTCGTTTTTATTATTAATCGATCATAATTTTCAAACAATTGAGCATTTCGATTTCTTATTCAACTAAGTTCAATAATTAATCTTTCGCATTGAATGTGGCGTAAAAGGACAACCTCGCAGTTTTTTTATCTGTAAAAAAATACAGCTATTTTTTCTCGTTTAAAAGTTAGTTTGAATTCTCAATATTCTCAAACAACAACCTATTGGTTTATATTTAACTGTACTTATATAATTTTATTGCGTATGTAATTAAAATAATAAAATTAAAAAATCGTTCTAAAACGTTGACGGTTTAAATATCAATTAATATCCTGATTTGAAAACAAGTGATACCTACATAATACTATCCATCAAACCGTCCATGGTAGTATTTTTTGCAAAAAAAATGTTAATGCCTATTTATGTGGCTTTTATTCTTAGAACGCAATAAATATTTTTTTATCTGCAGCTGAACAACATTTTTAGTCTGTGAAATGAGCCAATCACAGAGTAGCAGATTTTTAGCGGGAAAATTAGGTTTTGCTAATGCTATCTACTGTAATTATTTGTAAGATTTTAAAATATTGGAATTAATAATAATGGAAGTATCTAATCTTACTTGTCGCTTATGTCTAACAGTGACCGATTTTAACGTATCCTTGTACGGTAATCACTGCCGTAAAACTAACATGCTCGATAAAATTCTTGTGTGTCTTAAACTGGTTATTGAAGAAACCGACCACTTGCACACAATTTGCTATAAATGCGCCGAAAACGTCGAAAGATTCTACGATTTTATTGCATTTGTGAAGAAAAATCAAAACAAGCTCTGTAAAAATGAAAGGTATCAAAAGGACATGCACGAGCCGCCGACGAACGTGAACCGACGGCACATCACTTCGTACGTTAGAGAACAGGTATTTGACGCGGATTACACATTCTCATTTCTCGAAATGAGTCACAACGATGAGAAAAATGAGGTGAATGGATCCAGTCCCTTCTTCTCATACTTTTCTCCGCCAAAAGTAGTCTCGAAACCGTCGGCCGAACCTCAAATGTGGAAGACACCGCATCCGCGACGTGAGGATGTGCATATCAAGTCAGAACGGAAAAGTCAACACGAGCAGAGCAAGAGGCCTCGCCAGCACTCTCGAGACATGTTTGAGTCACAATCCCAGGACGCTGACGAGGCGGAAACGAGGTGTCTCGATTGGAAATTAACTCCGGATGAAAACATAATTAAACGCGTCCGTGAAAAGTGTTTCGGACGATCCGACTTTTAGCTCCACTAGATTTTGTATCGTTTAGTCCTGTAGTTTTTCGTTGATCATTCCGTAGAAACAGGGTACGAAACCGTTGATTTGTAATGTGATTCGATTATAAGTAGCGATTGTAAAAGCAGTCTTGTTCCTTTCATACGTATGAACTCGAGTGTGGTAGTGAAACTATACCGTTGGTGATATCAAATGTCAAGTATCAATATTAATATCATCAATTCCCTTCATAATATATCTACTTATTTGATATGGTCAATCGTATTGATACAGCACACTATCTTTTGTAAACGAAATATGTATGTGTAATCTATATTGTATTATTTAAAATATTGTATTGTAGAATTAATTCCCTCGAATTCTCGTTAAGTGTGGTCTCTGTGTGAAGAATTTTGATGAAACCGTCATAGTTTATTATTAAATGTAATACTTACATATTTATTTATTAATGTATGGGAGTGAAACTTATGATGTAAAAATTCGTGTTGATTGTTGACGCTACCTTGGAGTCTCGTTCTGAAATAGTTTAAAGTTTGAATTAAACGCTGGCCTACTCCGAAAAGGCTCCAAGAGGCGATTCCATAACTTGTTTTTACTGTAAACCACGACAGTTTAAGTTCCTATCAACGTCGCCATTATTTTTCCGCGCACAAAACCACATATAATTTATAATTTGTAAAGGCCGACGCGGATGTTAAGTCGTAGACCTATAGCCGGTAATAATGAGACGTTCTAGCTTTGCTACGGGTTTATAATAGCGTGTTTTGGTTTTCAGTCGTTACATCAAAATGGACACCTCAATGAAATAAAATTTGAAAAACTATGACGTCGTTTTATTAACATCATCATTATTAAACCATTATTATAAAGGTATTACAGCTCTGTACAAATGATTTATTATTAAAAAATTTGAAAAGAAACATTCTTTTTGATAAACTTTAATATTGATGAACCATTGTTTATGTAAAGATATTCAAAGTTAATTCAAAAACACAGTAGCCATATTTACTTGGAGACACAAATCATAAAATAAAAATGGAAGATTGCCCAAGATTACAGAACTTAGTAAAAGAAATAAAACTCAAAGTACGAACAGTTTATTGTTGACTTTATTCCATATCAATTCATACACATAATATTAGTCTAGAGAAAATATCCCCTTGCTCACTATAGACACTTGTTTATTTATAAATCACATTCAATATTTTAAAAACTAAGTTATTTTAAATTACTTTTGCATTAATATATATTTTTATTATTATGGCAGGCAACATAACAAATGAAAACGACATATTAAAATAATACTACAAACAAGCCTACTACAACAGACAATACAGCAAATACGGTATTTCTACTAACAATCTTTTTAAAACCAAATTAATAATCATAATATTGAGCCAGTCTTTAAAACGTATTGAAATAGAAAATTTCACCTTCGTTTGAATCTGATTATTTCAAAAAAGACTGTTAGCAGAATAGACATTGCGCTCGGGACAAAAGAGTAAACCTCACATACTCATCAGCTCTCTTTCCATCCCAGTAAATTTGCTTAAATAATAAACATCAAGATATACAAAATACAATTTTAAAGCCATGGTCCCAAAACAATTTAAAATTGAATCCACTAATAAAAATTCATTGTTACTGTTGGTCACTAACGAATTTTACACAATAATTAATTAATGTCAAGATACTTATAGCAACGCATTAGATCAGAAACATGAACTTTCATAAAAATATGATAGTATTACAAATGTAGGAATAGTAGGATACAAGTGAAAATTTAAATATAAAGTTATTTGTATGCTTATTTAGAAATATTTTGGAGTCTACCAAAACATCTACTCAGTTTTACAAAAGCAATGACCTATAATACAATTGAGAGAAAACATATTTTAATGTCTTCGTTTAAAATAGTTATAGGATATACAAGTTTTTTCTACCAGCAATATCACATAATATGTCAGAATATCTCGTGAATTAATAGAATAGAACTACTATTTCATAAAAAGGTATTTTATCCTTCGGGCTATTTGATGTTACCCTGTTCGACCACGCACGAGTAAATAAATTTAATGAAATTAAAAACATAGTCAATTAATGAGTATTATAAGAATAGACTAATTCCCCCAAGAGACCAAGCAAAATGTTAACATTGGTTTTAAAATAACAAACAATTAACAATAACTTACAAGAATTCTTATAACATTTTTGAGAAAACCAATGATACCTCAATAATTTATGTCGCGTTGGTATTACAATAGTTTTATTTTTAAACTTTAGAAAAGTAGCTATTCAATTTCCATGTACTGTAGGAAAATTACATTTAAATCAAATATTCTTGATACAGGGAATGAAAAGTATATTTCCAGATAAATGTGAATGTTACATTACTATTCACTGTTTGCCAATTTGTAAATTACTTATAAATACTTGTAAAGATACAAGGATACATAAGTAAAATATTGTAAATAAATTATTGTAAACACAATTTTACATACAATAAAACTGTGTAAGCTTTATTTATACTTTCAAAAATAAATTTGACATTGGAATGTTGGAAATATATTATCTGACGACAGTACATATACTCGTCAAACATAATTATTATGCTCATACAATGTAAGATAATGAAGAAGTTTTTGTTTCTTTGAAAGGAAAGTGGTTGCAATAATATAAAATAACGAATTTGAAGACAAAACAACTCACCTAATCGTCCTGCGATAGTTGATTTGGTTTAAGAATTCGGGTTAAACATTTAAATTATATTACGGAAGACATAAAAATTGAAGCCTCGGATCTAAGTTGTTGATTTTATAAATAACAGACGGATACTCGAAAACAAAATTTACCACTTAAATAACTAAAAAGCAAAATTTATTTCCATTTCGTTAAGTTATGGATAGTCTTTATTTTAAACGTTTAATTTGGTAGTTTCTTAATGGGGAGAGGCTTCAACATACTATGGCACGTTCGTTATAAGTTCGGAATGTTATACACATTCTCAGAGTTCCATAATTATCCAAAATATAACACCTACTAAGGCTATCGGTCCACCTTTTCGTTTGCCATAAGGCAAACATATCTTTGGAAATGTACTAAGTAGAATTTACAGTGTAGGTACCTGCTGTGGCCAATATACTAACAAATAGTAAAAATTATAGAAGAAACGTGTTTATGACGGCGTCTTTTTGCGTATCTTTTGTACCTTATAGGCACACACTCGTGATTTTTAAGTCCGTAATTATAGACTAACGAGTAGGAGTAATAATGATTAATAATAAAGTTAGATATTAAAAAAAGTCTTGCACAAGGTGTTTTTTCGGCATTTTATTTTGTACGGAACCCTTCGTGTGCGAGCCCGACTCACACTTTGTCGGTTGTTACTTACTACCGCCATTTAACAGCACATATAATTCGTTGAGAAATCGCAACATTCGTAAATATACTCGTTTAGAAATTAAATATACGACGTGGATCGAAATATTATTGAACATGAAAATAAAGGGAAAACATTGCGTCCAGCCGTTTTTCCCGACAAATGAAATCAATGCCCATAAAGTGAATAGGTAAATAACTTTAAGATTACGTCCGTAGTAAGGGAAGTAAATGCATTAGGAAAATCTAAGTAAGCCCAGTGACTTTAATTTAACCCAAAAATAAAAGACTAAGTATTGAAAACAGTTACGAATGTTCTCATAATAATATGTGCTTCGGATAAGTGGAGCAGAGAAGAATTTGATTTACAACGGCTGGAAACGTGGAAACGCATAGAAAGAAATACAAGTACAAAAAAAACAAACCAACAAAAACTAAAGATAAGAAAAAAATCCTAAAAACTACCAATAAAAATAACGTTAAACAATAGCTAAAAGCGAACGCCTCGCAAAGCGGTTAGTTAACCAACTAATAGGATAAAATATTGCATTTCTAGAAAAATCTACTAAACGTTGTTAAAAATTATATCACAATACGACTCATATAACTAACAAAACCCTTTACAAAATCACCGGCTCAAACACATCATGCCTATACTTAAATGAGATTAAAAAATATAACACAATCGAAGTATCATAAATACAGAAGAAACGACATGTTCACAATGAATATTAATTTAATTTCGGTCCGATCCCATATTTTATAAAAAAAATACTCGGCATGCATTAAAAAATCATTCCCTAATATGTAATCGCTGTTTTTATAACTAATTTTTTATTAAGTTCGCTTCTGTGTGTATAATACTTCAACGTTCTCTCGAATAATAATAAAAATAATTATAATTACAAATCTTCACGTGGTCTAACGTGGACGCAATACCGACTTTAATTGATACAAACCATATTAACCACTAAATAGCCTTTCAACGAATCAACATTGTAATACTGAAAACAAAACGTGACATCTTTTTAGCGAGTCGTAAAGAGTAAACAAGGCCACATCTGATTTGCGACACGATGCGATAATTTTCTAATAGAAATCAAACAGGCGATACTGCAGTTAGAGGTGGGTAACTCAGACCTGATCTGATTCATTGATTCAGATCCCACAACAAAATGACCTGGAGCTGCAGCTCAT
>DWIY01000166.1:0-16311 GCA_018248615.1 Erynnis brizo brizo
GTGGGTAGTGTGTACCCTTACTTTGCCTATACTTTATAATGCTTTCTCTCACTCTTACTTAGGAGTAAACTCCAGTCATGCGTCGGAGCTGACACACTCAATTTTTTAATTTATGTCTTAAGTATTCGTGCTGTTATGGAAGTTATCACAAAGTTTTTTTAAGGTGAATCATGGTCACTGCTTGACGTGGTCCGGGACATTCGCGCCTCAACCACCTACTATACAGCAAGAGTCATTTTAGATTTTTGTGTTGTTTTCGTATAATTATGTACATAGCCTTCTGTAAGAGTTGAGTAACTTTTCAAAGTCGAGAATAAATTAAATATTTTTCTTAAAAAAAACATACATGGGAAACATAAACGTATGGGAAATGTAGTTTTTTCCATGCGTAGTGTCTTTTTTTGTCAAAACGGATGCAGTGTGTTTCAAAGTGTATTTCCGCGTTTCGTTTGCACAGTCATATCCGTCAAACCCGACTGTGATTGTAACCCTTTGTGGTTCCTGGTACTCCTGTTTTCATTTGTCAGGCTTGAAGCCTTTGCTGGGTTCATCTACAATCCTTTAGATACTTCGTCAGGGTTCGTTCTTTGCTGCTTTTGCTCTTATGTACTGTTCTGTAAAACTCTATGTTTAATAGTAAATCTCTATCTCGGCTTTCTTAGAACTTTATCTTCTGTAAATTATTCACTAATTCACTAATTTTTGAGATTTTTTTTATTGATTGTGAGGAAATTTTATCTATTATCTTCAATTTCATTTTTAAGGCAAGAGTAAACTATAAATATTTAAATTTTGATGAAAAAATAAATAAATAAATTTTGAAAAGGCTGCATAATATTGATTAAATTAGATTCCATGATGTTTCCATAAAATAAAATAACTAGAAAAGAACACTTGTACCAAACAAAACTATTTATTGCTGAAACTCGTCGAGTATGACACGAATAAAAAGTTCAAACGCAAATAATAATCTGAACTTCAATAATGTTGGGCAAAAAGTAACAATCGAATTTCAATCCGAAATATTACAAAAACATGACTAAGAATAGAGAATCAGTAATGCTCTGCGTTGTAGGAAATAGGCAGTTGGGCACTTGATTAAAACTTGATTCCATGAATGTACGCTGGATTAGACTGCAATACGGGAGATATTGTACATTTTGATTAAATAATTGTAAGTTTGCCGAATTCGTGGATCGAGGGTTCCTTATTTTATAGATCAGTATTAATTCTTTTTATTTAAATTTATTCATTAACGTTTAATTTTATTATTTCTTTGCCGACCCATGAGACATCGCGAGTTCTGTGAAAAAGTTGAAAACACTCATATAACTCAAAGACAAGAATACATACAAGTAGTACATATAATTTTAACAACACAGTACATAGTATAGTGCATCAACAATATTGTTATGTCAAAGCTAATTAAAATTAAAAAAAAATAATAAACTATATTAGGTGGCTTGTCTTTCCTTTACTTCAGCATAGCGAGACCCACTTTGACAAAGTTGCAAAGTTATGGTTAAAATTTAATATTATTAGTCAGGAATCCCAAAATCAATTTCTTGGATAAGTTTATTGTATTGCTTGTCAAAAATATTAAATTCATATTCGAAACGGTACCTTTGCCGTACGAGATTTTAAAATATGAAAACCATCAATACCCAACTTTATTGGCGATAATGTTGAATTCTGCGTTTTCACAGCAAAATGTATGTACATTTTAACAAAACGTTCTTTTTACGGAGGCACGAAAATAACGAATTAAATTGCTCAGAGTCGGAATGAGAAAATATTTTACGAATAATTGCAGTGGTAGGTGGAAGTTAATGGAATAATTATAATTATAAGAGCTTCTAAAGGAGCCGGCGGCCACCCGCTGTCCGCGAGCGTTTCGGCGATTGTTGCGTCCGAAAAAGCAATTAAAAAACAGCCATGTATATGTCGTTAAAGTATGCGAAGGGTTCTGTACCCTTAGCTATAATAACTTGTGAAATTTACTAAACATGTCTCTTTTCATTCATGGAAGTGTCAATTAAAAAAATGGGAGGGAGGGAGGACCCGCACTGGTCCAGCGTGGTTGACTAAAGGCCTATATCATTTTTATTTTAAGAGGAGACCCGACTCTGCAATGTGTCAAATCGGTTACCGAGATATTATTATGACAAATATAATGATACACAGACCGACATTTCGAGTTAATAGGAAACTTGGGTTTCACTGGGACGGAACCCTGAAGCCACCACGTGACCACGACACAGACCTCTGAGGGCTTTCCAATAATTTCGCTTTTGATGAGATTCCCTTTGTAACGTCTTAATTGACAGTGATTCGTGAGACGCCGTGCTGCTGACGTAGCTGATGGTACAAATGTTTCGTTCATATTATTATCCTAATAACTGTGACTGCTTTATAGAGTATTCCGATATCTTAGCTGTTGATAAACAAATCTGGCTTACGTAATTATTGAAGATATTATTATGTTGTAGATATTATTGTTTGTTTACTTAAAATGTTTATTATTGGACAATTCGCATGCATGTACGAGTACCTACCGATGAGATTTGATTTAGGTTTAGAATATGTTGTAAAATAAATCTAAACCTTATTATTTATAACGAAGAGCAAATTAGTCACCCGCAGGTAGTGAGTAATATTAATTAGTTACATTTGTTTGTGTTGTCATAAGATAACTTAAAATTTTGTCCTAATTGGCTGACATAACCGACCGAGCAACAAACACGAGAAAATTTATTAGGGCCCTGTGTTAATAAAATTAACATAGGGCGGAGGGCAGGCTACAGAGCTGTCCTCAATGAAATACGCACTAACATGCCACAAATCTACGCAACTTAGTAGGAGCAACTTTTGCCAGCGATATGGCACAATTAGGACAAGGGAGTAGAAGACAAAAATAACTTTAATTTTTTCCTTGATCGCTTAAGGGCTTTCAATTATTTTCAAGCACCGAATTTTTTAGACAACTCGAGAATTAATTTTGTTCCGTTCACGGTATGGGAGGAAGGAAAGCATGTAATAACTAATTAACCGAAATAGATTCTTATACAGTATTCTGAGAAACAATGTTCCCTTGTAACGCATGAATATTTCTGTTGAGATTGGACGAGATCAGCCGCTTCGGGAATCTGTAAGCAGTTGCTAGACTAGGGGACTGTGGTAAAATGCGGTATGACATTGAGTCAACGTAGTTTTTTGGAACCGGGTACCCGATAATTATGCAATGATGTTTATTTCACCTGGGAAATTTGTGATTTTTTATTTGACTTTACCAATATCTTTTAATTTCCTGCGTTAAACATTTGATTTTTGGCAAGAAGTGGGATGTATTACTTTTAAAACCACATTAAAATACATTGAAATAATAATGCATACGTAATTATAAGTTGCCATTTTAAATCAATAGAATTTGAATGCATCTCGACGTGATGCACGCGAACCAAGTAAATTATAATCTAAAAAAAATTATATTTGTAAGTATTATTAGTGCGTACTCCTTTAAAAATTAGAAATTTGTTTCCCTAATTCGAATACTTAATAAACTTTCTTTTATTAAAATTTTCTATAAAAACTCCTCCAACAACAAAGGCTATAATTGAAAAAAAAATGTATCCGAATTCTTCTATTATCGTCAACTACCGGCTCCCAGAGTATAATATTATATTGCGAGTGAAATTGAGCTGTCAGCCATGTGTGTATTAACAAATGGCTTGCTATGAATATTAATATACGTACTGAATATCTGTTTACTCAGCTTTTGTACTGCGGCTGTGCTTGTGAGCTTATTTCTTTAAGTAAATAGCCATATTACATACAATATTCTGTAATGTGCGATGTGTGAGACCATTATGTTTAAGATAATATGTTTGACTGCAACGGTTTTTTTTATTTAGTGTGATTGTAATGTATTTTTTTAATAATCAACACTTAAAATGTTAAATTGATTTTTCATTTAAAAATCGTTACCATCGTCTAGTTATGAAAGTTAATTTAACTCCATAAGATGAGTTATACCAAAACATAAACGTGCATATTCTGTGTGATAGCTCTCAAATAATTGAGTTTCTTTTAACTTATTTTTTACTTAATTATTTAAAAATTAATAGGGAGTACGAAGTTGTATTTTTTCGTTGAAATGCAATTAAAAAAGTGAGTATAGAGTCTAGTGAAATAACTTGATACGTTAATCATTACCTTTTATTCACACAAAGAAAACCATAAAGTGATAAATAATTTGTGACTATTAAAAAATATAAAAAACTCTAAAGCAAGCTTGGGTGATCCAAGCCGAGTGTAGTAAGACATTAATGGTACAAGTACATTATATAAAGTGTATTTTACAATCATTATCTCAGAACGTTTGTCACGGATCTTGTACAATTTACAATTTTTTTAAAATAAAATTCATAATATTAATACATAAGTCTGACAACTTCATTCGTTACAAGTAAGCCTGCGACCCTATTAACCTGTGAAATACCTTATAAATTCCTATTTTAAAAGTCATTAGTTATTGTTGTACTTAAACCATCGAGGTATTTTACGAGATGATAATATTAAAACCGAAATACCATATTTTTCACGCTAAATATTTCGTATGATTGCTTATGTTTTGAAGTCTATGTAAG
Source organism: Erynnis brizo brizo (assembly GCA_018248615.1). Classification (NCBI taxonomy): domain Eukaryota; kingdom Metazoa; phylum Arthropoda; class Insecta; order Lepidoptera; family Hesperiidae; genus Erynnis; species Erynnis brizo. The sequence goes on from DWIY01000166.1 coordinate 4,647, forward strand.
TAAGTAAATTCTTATTTTATTACAGTAGTAAGTTTAGAATTTAAGGTGTTTTTCATACGGTAACGTGAGTTCATCAGTACAGTTAATTTTTTTATAGGACTTTAAAGGCGTAAGTAAGGTACAATATTTAGCAGTTTGTCTATTAGTATTTTTTGACGTTTTAGAAGTGTTGTATTTACATTATTTACCTACTCGTTCAAATCGAAATCATAAATATAAGTCAAACAAATGGATCCTAATAATAGGTATTATAACTATTGGTATCTACACCTACAGAAAAAATTATATAATCTAGACTTGGATCTCCTGTTTGCTCTAAGCCAAATATATAATTATCGTTAAATAAAATAAAAATAATGATGACATTACTGCCTCATCTGGTAATAATCTTCTCCACTTTTATTCTTCCGTTGTTTAAATTAATTTGTAAAACCTCAAGGCCTCAAGGCTTGTTCAGTTCACATAAGCATTTTTCGGTCATAAATAATAGTAAACATGTTATTTTAAGCCGTAATCATGCACAAACCAACCCTGTTATTTATGTATATGTTACAGGCAACGCATTTTATTCGGTATTTTGTATAATGTCTAGGTATTTATACGTCAAATATTTTTGTTATTAAATATCCTACTTGTTATAAAATTGGTTGATCTAAAGTAGGTATAATCTAATCATCTTGCTAAACCAAAACGGGCTAAACCAAAATAATTATAACTTATTCAAGCTTTATTAAATATTGAGGTTGTTATTCTTTGAATCTAAAATGGAATCATACTATAACATTGTTAGTCTATGTTCAACAATAATAAAATGTTACAAGAGGAAAGCTACTTGAAAAATAGGCAAGTTAGTCAAGTATTTAATGAATAACCTAAGAAAGTAATAAGGCATTGAAAGGTGAGCAACGGTGCACTGAATAAGGTATGACGGGGCAGTTTATACAATGTCTGAATTATAGAATTGCTACTGACATATAGATGATTAAGAAAATGGATTCGATTCGAAGCCTAGCGTCGAATGATTAATAGCTTGATTTGTTGCCGAGTAACTTATCTTCGGAGAAAAAATAAACACGTATTTCCTTGTTGAAATTGCATTATTTATCGTCGTATTTACCATCTTAGAAAACTCTTCGTGAGTGTAATTGAGGTGAAATTACAAAAATGATAACAATATGAAACAGATGTTGTAGTGTATTGAATGATTTATCCACGAATATTACCTCTGGTCTAGCATTGATTTTTATATTATTTTATAGAAAGATCAAGCATACTGGTGTGATTATATTAACAATAAAGTCGCAAGTGCGTTGCCAGCTGTGAAGGAGAGTTCTTTTTTTAAAATTTGGCATTGGAGTAAACTGTATACCCATCGTCATATTTATCTCCACTGCTACTGTTAGTCCAGTGGCGAAGATTTCGGTCGACCAAGGGTTCGCTAAGTAGTCGAGAGATGATGTTTACCTTTACAGTCCGTTTTTTACTAGAATTTGTTTCAACATTTATTGAAAATTTGTTTTTAAATCCTGATAATTATGTGCCAGCGTTATTTTTAAATTGCAATTTAAAATATGACGTTATAATTACTTACCAAATAGGACAAGTGTAAAAAAATATTATAGAAGCAGTACAGCTGACTTCCAATGCTTTCATAGATATTTTACTGTCGTCAATTGCTCTATTTATGTTATCAGATGAGAAGAACCTTTTCAAAACCTTATTACAAAGCTCCGGTCTCTAACTGTATGGAAAAGATAGCTAATTCAATTCATTAAAATGATAGTGGAATAACTTCTTTATTAATGGCAGCGGACGTCGGGACGTCTTAAAGCGTCTTATTTGATGAGTAAAGAAATAAACAGCTTTAACAATTTTCAATTTAATAATACCGAGTGAAAGTTTGTAGCGAACAGACCATAAAAGGAATTGAATGTTCTTTTACTATGGATTCTTCAAAAATATATTTAAAGGAAAAAACAGTGTTTTGCGGTAACCTGCTATTGAACATTACTTTGTAAATGTCGACAAAGCTAAAAAATTAAGCCTTAAAATTTCAAAAATAGTACAACTTAAAACTTGACAACAATCCCTAAAATCGTATTTACTATTTTTAATTTCTTGATAGTCCATACGATTCGTCATTAGACAATTTCTAATGATGAATTTTGAGTTAAATTACTGTTGGTATTCTCCTACATACCACTTGGGAATTAAAACGAATACGTTAAAGGTTTAAGGGTTTTTTGGTGGGAAGTGTCGTCAATTGTTGTTTGTCTGTGTAACCATAATTAATATTGCACTAAAAAGTAGGTATCAGAAATCAATGGGATTTCTGATATGTGTTTTTTAGTATTAGTCGAACAACAATGATGAAATTTATCTCTTACCCACTGCAGAGTCGGGTCACAATGAGAAGGATTTAGGCGTGAGTCCACCACGCTAGTCTTATGCGGATTGGTGGACTTCACATGCCGTTAAGAACATTCTGGAAAACACTCAGGATAGCTAGGCAGCTTCTCTCACGATATTTTCCTTTACCGTGATACATTAGTCGATTCATTTTTAAGTACTTTTTTTAAAGAAACGTAACGTTTTGGAAAATCCTACATAGGTATTGTGACTTTTTATTTATCTTCAGAGCGGTGTACAGCGGGTGAACACTTCCCGCGCAGACTAAGCCTCATCCCGGCAATCTGGGAGCGAAGTAAAATTCGAAATAAGGTCACGTGCTGGGAACATGTAAATCTACTTACGTTCGTGCGCTGACTACCGACCGTATTTACTAAAAGTTACACCACACTATCGTTAGCGGCGCGTACTTAGCGCAACTTCGCTGAGAATTTCTTCTTTGCGACTTTGAGGCTGCTTATATAAAAACCAACATAGGGTAGATCGTATTTTCAGATTGTGGGTTCCGTAATAAAAAAAGTAACTTATAAATCTTTTAAAATTATTTAATTTTATGTAGGTACAACTTCTACAAATAGCCGATGGAAAAGTATGGAAAAATCGGAAGACTTTGAAAATATGTTGGTAGTAGTTGTGTATCGTACAAAGAAAAATAACTAAGTATAAAAAGACGATAATTTTTGATTTAGACATTAATTTTTTTTTGGTAAGACCATTACCTATATATAAATTTTAAGTGTACGACGTGACAGACAAATGATACTTTATCTTTTGGATCCCGTTGGCACCCTATGAGTACGGAATCCTGAAAACAACTCAAACTTCCAAGTACCAATTTAAATTGTCGCGCTCTAAATGCTCGCGAAAATTGGACTTTCTTAATTAGTTTTTCACACGTGAAAGTTTAACTGAGGTGTTTTGATTAAAGATATTATCGTCTTTATATTTAGTATCTTCAAACAAAATAAAGTGCTCTTTCAAGTTACAGGTGTCTGTCTGTCTATTTGTCTGTAAACAAACATACTCTTGTACCTTTAGCTTAGAAATGAAGAGATTGGTTTTGATATGCCTTTTTTAATAGTAAATAAGTATCGTCCATTCTCAACTATCCGAAAGCTCAAAAAAGTATCTCCTGCGATCATTCCTTCCAAACCGAAATACAGGACATAAACAAAATATTGGGAAAATCGGGTTTATTCTTATTTTTTCTTGTAGCTCCCAGGAATCAATGAGTGCCATTTTGCTTTGTCTTGGGATGGCCCAACGAACCAATTGTATTAAGATGGCTGAATACAAAGGCTTCCTGCTGCCTTCTTCAAGCTGTCGGAGACCGGCCATGCTTCCCTTTGCCAAGATGTGATCGTTCGAGGACCTTCCTTCTCCATCAGTTATCAGTACTTCGATCAATGTGTCCTCACTGCCGCTTACATTAAGCACTATGTCGGTTAATGTCTTCGTATACGGATTTCATCGTTTCGGACTCCTTTTTACCTTATGAATAATTATTTCCTTTCCAATAATTTAATAGACTGCTAGCGTATTCTGCAAGTTTCCATTCCTTGAGATTGGACACATTATACCTTCGATCAATGTTTCCTCACTGCCGCTTACATTAAGCACTATGTCTGTTAATGTCTATGTCTACGGATTTCATCGTTTCGGACTCCTTTTTACTTTATGAATAATTATTTCCTTTCCAATAATTTAATAGACTACTAGCGTATTCTGCAAGTTTCCATACCTTGTGATTGGACAGATAAGACCAGCGTATGTCGAAAGAAAGATTGAAAGAGCTCGAAGGCGACTGAAGCAAACCCGATAAGATTATTTAATTGACTCAATGTAATATAGGTACATAGATTAGGCTCTATTTATCGCCAATGATTGATTTTTATTACTTTCCCATGTAACCGGCGCACTATCATATTTATGTGGAGTCTCTGTTTCAATTGGTTTGGATTTCGTAAGACCTTACTAATAGGTATGATCGTACTAGGATGTTAACCATTAAAATTGTGTTTTAGTACGATTTAAATCTAGATTGCTGTGTAGCAAAAGGGTATGGAGGCCACGTGATGTTAAATTGTCACTGCAGCCCATGGATACCCGTATCCAACCCCAAATAGAAAACATCCATATACGAGTAGGTACATATATAAGGTTGTATGCGGGTGTTTTGCTACTTATGAGGACTAGCATGTTCGTTTCTCCGGTATCTGTGGCCACCATTACATACTTCCACAGTCGAAACACGAGACACGAAGAACGTACATAGAGTTACTTTCAACGGTTTAAGAGGCTGGCTACAATGGCTCTACCACCTAAAAATAAAATTATGTATGTATGTATAATATGTATGTTATAAATAAAACATAGAGGACTACAAGTCTAGACAGTGGTTATCTGAGGGACACTTTGATGTGAACATTGCAGTATTTAAAAACTTGCTGCTTATATGTACACGCGTGATTTTAACTGTTATTGTTATATTCTTGAAAACGAACCATACAAATGTTAAAATGAATATTTTAACAGTGTAACTAATACCCCAGTACGTGCCAGGATTATCGGCAGTAAAATAAAACTTTATCTCCTAGATACGGTGAAAAAACTCGAATTAATGTGTTCCACTTCATTATGTTTCGATGGTTATAAGCGAATAATTGAAGCAAGTCTAATTTTATTGTAAGATGCTATAAAATATTAGTATAGTTGGTATGTTTTATAAACATCTATCACGCTACATAATTATGTTCTACAGTGAACACCGGTACTTTTAAACGTTACTTTTGAACCATACGCTTCCTCGCTTTTTTCCTCAATCGCCTCAATTAAAGTTATTTATAACTATCTCCGACAACCATGCTTCTGCAGCTGAAAGAAAAGGCATGAAGAACACGCTGCTTCACGACGGGTTAAGTGGATGGCAGTATACTTCACCGGAGGAGCTTCTATGGCTCTCCCTACATAAATGAACAGCTTTGTTGTGAAGACTTGAAGCCGCTTCAATTAGGGTTGAGATAGGGTGGTTACCGGACGAAAAATTCCCCAAGAGATTCTTTCCCCTTTAAAAGTAGGAACAGAAGCTTTTACCTGCATTTTTGTCTTGTTTAGGTTGGTTGTAGTAATCTTTATGATGCAGTAACCTTTACCGTTAGCAGGCTTATCCTATCTCAACTTAAAAAAACTATTTAAACCAGTTTGTAAATAATTGTAAAGGTGCTTCTGAATACATTTAACTATTACAGCCAGTCACTAATCTGTCTGCATAGGAGTGGAAGCGATAAACCAGTGACAGTGTCGCCATAGCGCAAACACGTCCGTTTCTGTAAACAAAACTTAGCCGGACTGTCATCAGCCACTGTGTGTTTAGGGCGGATATGACGATGTCTACCTCTTAATCGAGGGATCCAGGTTCGAATCCCAGTGGTAAGTAGGTACTAATGACTTTGTAAAAAAAGTTATGTGCGTTTTATAAAATTAAATATCACTTGCTGTTACGGTGAAGTAAAACACCGTGAGGAAATCTGCATGCCTGAGTTCAAAAAAAATAGTCACAAAGTTATGTGAAGTCCATCAACCCGAATAAGGCCAGCGTGGTGAACTAATCTACATCCCTCTCATTGTGAGAGGAGACCACAACCTGTAATTGGTCATTATTGGGTTACAGACCTCTGTCAATGCCAATCCTGACGGTATCGTTGAATACTTTTGTCTGCACATGTCGGCCTTGTAACATGACGTAACATGATAGAAACGATACGTGCTAGTAGATAAGAATAGAGAATAAATGACAAAACAGATTGGGTCGCTATTAAATGCCTAGTATCCCACACGAGAACCAACACAATCGTGCCAATATTAATAATATTGCACTGTCGAATATTAATAGTACCAGTAGTTCGTCTGAATGCAAAACCGAGTATGGAACGGTCAAACAAAGCATACTCAAATTACGTATGTCTTTATGAGTTATGAATGCTGAACAGATAAATTAAACTATTGTGTACCAAGGTACAAGGCAAGCTAGGCTAGGAGAAACAGTAGGTGCTTATTAAAACAAAATCGTAAAAATGTCTATTACACTCGCAAATGACTATTGTCGGACAGGAGACGGACATGTAAAGCAGACAGTAATTAATTTATGATTATGATAAAGACTACCTTATATGGATACGGAATTTCCCTGCGCAGCAAAATAATTATTTATAATTTAGTCTAGTATTAAGTCACATACATCCCGATGACAAAGAAAGTAAAAGGCGAATAGCACGTTGTGGGAAATTTCATAAAGCAAACAAACGTATGTTGAAGGAAGAGAAAAGGAAAGAATGATCCTCTAATAACGAAATATCACTGGATAAATGGATGGAGTAATATTCCTACCAAATATCAGATTTGTGAACCTTATCCCACAGAAAAGATTAAAAAAGAAGCGTAGTGAATAAGAGGTATAAATATATTAATCGTAGCGCTAAATTAATATAACCTGTTTAAATTAAAATGAAAGGCAGCGTCATTTTCATTACAAGGGACAACCAGAGTGGCTCAGTTGGTAAAGACGCCAGTGCGCTGTGTCCTGTCCTGGGTTCGATTCCCAGCGGAGCAGAGATTTGTATGATGAGTTTAAATTTCTGTTTCTGGTCTGGGTGTGTATGTCGTTGTCTTGTATGTGTCCATGGCACCCACGACACAGGGAATCCTAGTGTGGGGCTATGAGTGTGAAGCGTTATTTATTATTATTAATTATTTTGGAATTGGAAGATAGCTTAAAAATCTTCGACGAATATATTATTGTTACATCATTTATACTGAGATTAAATTTTAAGGTAACAGTAGTCAGTACCTACTAAATATGAGCCCTCGTGAACGCAACGTGTCAAATCTATCACTGTGACGTCTTCGAATACGGAAACATGTCCAAATTCAATTAATTCTGACATCTGCTAAGCAGGAATTCAATGGGCTTATCCGTTAAAAAAGGCGAGCCCAATAAAAGATCCGTATACGATCGCAAACATTTGACATTGGATCGACTGTGTCGATTTTGACAGTGAATCAATTTGAAAGGCACCAGGTGATCGGAGGGACCCTTACCTTGTTAAAAATAAATATGAATCCCACATTCTTTATAATGATAGTAAAAAGGTTGAAAATCGAACACACCCACAGCGAAATCGATTTGAAAGACGCAAATATAATTTGTCGAAATAAACGTAACAAATATCGATCGTCGAGCAGATAGCCGTAGCATGTTGTTGAATCGATACAGACATGGCTCTTTGATTACTCGATTCAATCGAACTCATAAGCCCTCGGTTCTTGGATGCCGCAAACCGTGTTTCGGACTGAGGTAATGTCCGATACCTATCTTTGTTGATGTCGAATCAGGCGATCATTCGAGTGTAACGCATTACGTATTCATGTTGAGCAATTGATACAACTTGTCTGTGAGCCAGTGTTCTGCGGCATCGCCAATAGAGTCTCAAAACTGCGGATTGCGAGAACATTAGCGCGATTGGCGGACATCTTTCTTTATGTAAGGAGAAGAGTTTGAACATGCAAAATATATGATTTGCTTTTCGTATTCAAATTGTTCAACTATATTTCTATCTGTTGCGATTTTCCAGAAAAATTACAGCGTTCCAGCGTTGTAGGTATTGCAAAAAGATTTTTAATTATATTACAATTAAAAAAATTCACACTCATAGCCTCATACTAGGAATATCTGTGTGGTCGGAATAACACACACACCCAGAACAGAAATAGAATTTAAGTCTCTGCTGGGAATCGAACCCAGGGCCCTCTATGCAGCGCACCTTAACCTAATTTAAGTCTCCGCTGGGAATCGAACCCCGGGCCCTCTATGCACCGCACCTTAACCACTGCGCCACTGTCGTCACACAGTCACAGGTTGAATTGAAGCCAGGTCAGTTTGCTTAAAATACCAATATTTTTGGGAATATTTTAATTCTATACCTACCAATAAAACCTCTTTAAACCACACCATTGTGGTGATTCTGATAACACGTAACCCAGAAGATAATTGGAACTTTGCAAAACAACATACTCGTAGGATATCCTCCGCTCTATTCAACAGTCAATACGGACTTTCATTGTATGGCGTTTGGCTCGTACGTGGCCAGTTTTATAGATGGTTATCATTATCATTTTCTATTTATATTCTTGTTCTCTGAAGCAGTTCCCTAGAGGATGGACCTCAATACACGAGAGCTTTCTTCCGGTCAACCTTTGAGTGTTTGTCCATTCACTGCCGTCGCAAGATAATATCTGCGTAATTGATCTTTGTTCAAGACATAATGAGACGGAATTCGCTTGGTCAAGTAAGAGGTAATTAATTTAAATTATTATATTAAATAAAGAACTCATTTTCGCTTATTTTTCGACAATCCGCATCTTCGTCTATTCATATTGTAGATCTTTTCAAAGGAAATCACAATTGCTTTCTGGAAACCATACTAATTTAACCAAAACCATGGATGAGGGCAGACTGGCCGTTGTAGGCAACTAATAGGTACAACTAGGTAACTAATAATAATATAATATAATAATAATAAACTTCATTGATTTCCGCATAGGTACATAAATAGGAATTACACATTATAATAGAAATTAAAATTAAAACTTATGTACTAAAATGAGCAAAAGGATGTGGCTCAGCTTAGGTATATGTGTGTGTGTGTGCGTGCGTGCGTGCGTGCGTGCGTGCGTGCGTGCGTGCGTGCGTGCATGCGTGCATGCGTGCGTGCGTGCGTGCGTGCTGCTGCACCCTGCAACTGCAACCCATTAGTAACAAAACGGCAATACAGCTATAATCATTTATGAATCTACGTAAATTCTAATGTCAAACAAGGATGATCTCGTCTATGAGATCAGCAGCTGTGGGTGAACCAATTATGAGTTATTGTACAAAATACCAAACGATATGAGGTTACTATGGGTTTCAAAATACTGTTTAAGGTGATTTACTACAGAATTGTACATTGAATAGTTTGCCTGATTTTGAGACTGAATGGATTTGAATCATTAATAATATTATTAGAATTAGGAGTTCTAAGGAGTAGTTCAAAAGATCGCTAGGAACCTAACTACGAGTACCTATTAGGTATCATCAATATCATTGTTATTTCTTCGTATATCGTAACCTGATGGTTTTCCGCATTGTTTCTTTGTTTAAAAAAAACTTGCTTTTTTTGGTCGCCTTTTTTAAGCTTTTAATAATTTTTAAATTATTTATACCAAGGTTGCTCGGACGGTTCAGTCTGATTTCCCACAGTAAAAATGACAGCTAAACAGTTACATTTCATAACCAAAGAATGGATTGTCACATCGTCGTAACTAAGAGCGTCTGAAGATTTCGGACAAATCATTACTGTCCGACTATGACCAATATTTATGAAAGGACCTTTAAACGGTCTTGTTATAACGTATTCACATCACACAATGCACATGCAATCCACAAATGTTCATGCTTAACGTAATATTGCATAATCCGATCACGCGTTGCCCAAAATTGAATCTGAAAGAGTTTAATAGATCGAACAATGTGACCTGACTGACACCTATAAAAATTCACTTTTCGACTCACGTGGCATAAGCTCGCCGCGCTTTATCCATTGCTACTTTTCTCAATGACTTTACAAAGGTATTCAATGTGCGGCCAGCGATGTAATGCGATACGTAGAGTTGGATCTAACCCAGTGTGTCACTCAAGATTTTGGTAGTGAGTTCCATGGCTGATTGTTTGGACATTTTGACAGCTGACCACGCTCGTTACCACTGTCGTCGTGAAAGGCATCAGTTATCTAAATGCAAGGCTAATTGAATACAAAAGCATCGATAACTACGGAATGCACTTTACATGTTCGGTTGTGAAACATTATGTCGATAATTGAGTAACACTGATCGATTTATTTTAATTTTGAAATGTGGTGCGAGTGCGTTTCTTAGTTGTTTTTGCGATGTCTGTTTCTACGCTTGACCGATCGTCTTTATAGCTGATTTGTCGCTGAAAAAAGTCGTCTTAGGAACTTTTATAAAAACCAGGCAAACAGGCAGACGAGCTATCTGATGGATTTATGGTTATCGTCGTCTTTGGTTACGGGCAACTACAGGGGAGTCACCAGTGCGTTGTGGGCTTTGAAGAAGAAACCCGTTGACGCCCTTTTTGAAGAACCGCATGTCAGCTTGCTTCTGAAATAAGAAAAAAAAAAGAAATGACAGATAATAGATTCGAATATAAAAACGATTATTCTTAACAAGCCCTCCACATCAAGTCAGTCAGATGGCAAAGCATTATCATCAAAGTGAATTTAAGACACACTCGGTTTGGCTACGTTGATCAGTTACAGATCAACTCTTTGCTATGTTCCTGGCATCAGTTTAGGTCGATGGTATTGGTATGGATGATATTAACCTGTTGTTATTATCATCAACCCTTTGCAAACATTTCAAAATTTTCGAACTTCATGGAGTTAGGTAAAGTGGCGTTGAAAAATTCCATTACATATAAGCAGAACCAATATACAATAATAAGCATATTTTCTTTAGAAGTAATCATTACAAAGACGCACTATTAAGGGATAATACTATTGAACTTACAAGGTTTGCCTTTTAATTGACGTTACTGAAAAGAACCTTATTGATAGGGAGTCGCATTGTACTACTCATTTAGGGAACTTTGTTTTGCCCACGCTTTGTCGTGGAATCCTACACGAACTACGAGTATCAATTTTGTTTAGCTGTATTCAATCTAGTAATGAAATGAAATACGTTATGTTTGTACGTTGAACGTACGGAAGAAGCAAATTTTATCTATGTTATCTAATAATTTCATTAAAGTTATCAAATGTGATTTATACAACTCACAGCTGGACTCATGCTAAGATTACATGCTATAATGCGGACATTTCTGGAGAAGACTCTACCACGTTGCTATTTGGCAGATTGGTGCAGATTCAGGCTGTTCTTTAATTCGTATAGGATTTATTTAGCTGTCCTTTTATCGGAGAGACAAGGATCACCATTCCGATGAATAAAATGTAATGGACAAGAAAGAAGACTAATATCTGATATGGGAATGAAAGTACACCAATTTTATGTCTGTAACCCATTATTGACCCACTACAGGGGTTCACAAGGATATAAGGAAGGCTTTACTCATTATGTATAGACATTATAAAGAAGTCTTAGGCCATTCGCATGCCTAAAAAAATATTAGAAAACCTAACATGAT
>DWIY01000167.1:0-16272 GCA_018248615.1 Erynnis brizo brizo
TTTTAAAATATTTTCCATGTACAGTAAAATCTTTTCTACGATTTTATTATATGTATAGATGTGGCAGATAATCGTTGTTTTATGAAAGTGCTTATAATATTTGCCGTCGTTCATGTAGCAGGTATCTATCCAGTTATTATTAATTTATTTAAAGGTTAATACTCTCTAATGATAAGATAATATTATATCGTCATCGTATCTGCTATAACATATTATCCTAATTTTACTTATTTCTTGGATTAAGAAAATATGAACTTTAATGGCTATAAATAAATCATTAATATCACATAAATTTTCATTTAAAATTGTATTCGTTGTCTCTTCTTGGCGGGGACACTACCATGTGCCCAGATGATATTTTTTGTGCTTTGAGTTAGTACGAGTAGGACTAGGAACACTAGGGATTTATGCTTTATGGCTGGTTTTATATGGGCTACCAATGTCTACTACACTCAACGTCCCTAATAGGGACTATATAAAATAAAAGCCCTTCATTGTTTAACTTTATTGTTAAATTATTAAATTTAGATATGACGTACCTATCTACATTATTGTGTATCATAATCAAAAGTTTTTTGTGTACTTAGATAATGTGTTTGATAAAATTTACTTCAATGGCAAGTTTGCATATCTAAAACGAAAACATTTTTTTATATTATTGCGATTAGTCATGCCTACCTAAATAGTAAGTTCTTAAAAAAATAATTTTTTGATAGGATAAAGCGGATGATCTCCCGTAGACTAACCGAGGTTGCATGTTGCATAAGTTGAATACATTATAATAGTCAGAATATTAAGTAGTAAATATAAATAAGCCAACCTAACCCTTTACCAATAGAAGTAAGCTTTCACACACTACGTTATAAATAGAACCTCTTATAGTAAGTAACTCTTCGGGTCTGTGCTCTACTCGCAGTTAGACTTTTTTAAATATAGATAGTATTTATATCATTAGCAAACAATATTTTTCTTAGAAATTAAACTTTCACAGAGTTGTTAGCCATGATATTATTAACAAATATAATATGTATCCATCCACAGCCATCAAAATGTCTGGAGTACCGACCGTCACTATCAATGAGCTGTCGAAAGGTATCGAAGACCCAACCAACAGCGGGAGCGCAAAGAAGGTTCTTGTAGGTATCCTGAACGACTTCATGGATCTCCAATATGGCAAGGAGACTCAGTACACAACGGGAAAAAGTGTCATTCCACAAGGCACTACCATTGAAGATGTAGAATCAGCTAAAGCTAGCGAGTCTACAGAAAAGAAATTCCATGATATTTTCGAGAAAATTTCTGACACCTACCAAAGCGGAGATCTCACTCCTCAATCACAGAACGATGGCACTTGGGACCCTAAGTTCAAACCGGTCCTTGTCTTTGTGACTCCTAACAAATAATTTGAGACTGACCTCGATTGACCTTTAAATTTTTTTTATAACGTAGATTTAAGTTTCACCAACAATATCATTGAGTTTGACTCTTATCGTGTTCATTGTCCTTTTTTAATTAATAATTTATTTATTATGTACTGTCATAAATCAATTTTATTTACCAATTATAAACAAAGCAAGTAGACTGGATAGTGTTTTATTTGATAAATCCATCGATGTATTTTAGGGATTGGCAATGTGAAAGAGAAACGACTAAAGATACAGTATGTTAGAATGAGATATCAAGATTGTCAAGAAAAAATCTCGCCCTATTTTACAAAATAATTAGTTTCAAGCTGAGGTTTCACATGTATGTTTAATTGATTATGCGAGTTTTTAAAGTTAATTCAATAGATTTATTGCACAGATATATTTAAAAAAATCATGGTGCTTGATCACATTAATATTTGGAATGCGTAAGAATTCATTACAAGATAATAACAAATACGAAAGAATAAAATTTTAAAAATGTTTGTTTAATTGTTGTTTATTTTAATTTTAAGCATTATAGTCAGTTATACCTGTGTTCTTAAATATTAAGTCAACATTACCGACATTGAGCGTGGAAATCACTACTTGATGTCCAAGCTTGATGTGCATATTTTTGGTTTCGCCTCTATCATTTGAAAGCCGATCTACCTAATAATATATATATCTATGGATAAATCTTTAACTGGCCGTTACGTGATGGTATCGTTGTTTTTTGACAAGACCAACACTAGGGGTCGGCTCTTCTCGACAGGGATAAATGATACACGCAATTTTTAAACTAAAAAACATAAACAGTTATATTTATGTCTGACCGCATAATTGAAGGGAGAAATATCTATTAGTGAGAGTAACCTAATATTAAATGTATCTATTATTTCAAAAATAATAATTATTATGAACATTAGTCAATACCTTAAACTAACGGACAAGTTTTGTAAAAGTTTTATTCTGAATTTTGTCGTGTAAATAAAGAGATGAAAACGATATCGGTCTCCTATTGAATAGAACTATTTATTTAGTTCGTATTTAGGTCAGACAGACATTAAACAAAGTATTGTTTGGAATGATTCAATCCGAGGAAGATTTTTCTTACTTTTTGTTTGCACAGCACAGATTAATGTTTCAGCAGATTCACCTTACTTTTTATATCTATTTAGTAGAAGGGGATCGATGAAATATTACCCAAAATTACGATTCCATGTACGAAGTATTTATTTATTATGTTACTTACTACATAGTTAACTAACAGTTATTTATACCTTAGTTACTTTCAGAATGTAAAATATCAGAAAATATCATAGGTACAACAATATAATGTTGTAATGAAGTATTTTTCGGAAGTCCTTTAAACTTTAACTCTTTAATTGTTATTTGTGAATAAAATTTTGTCAATTTTCCTTCCTTCCTGCCATTCAGCTATTTGTAGTCCATTGCTGGTCATGATTCTCCCTTAATCGACGCCACTGCTTTAAATTCAACGGTCCTCCAGAACGCACCTTCTTAATGCAATGTGTACCTCACGTTACACTAACAGTCTGAGCATATTTAAATTGCAAGTAAACGCTATGTAGTACCTATTGGAAACAAATTGTTATTTAAAACAAATGGATTAAAGGCAATTTATTACAACCGTTTAATACGCTGAAAGCCAATTGAAATAGCAATGTTTTAGGTGTGCTACTATTTATCTTTGTTTTGTTCGACAAAAACGTTGAAATTTATCAATATAGCCAGTTTTATACACTTTTTAAAAATATCTCAATATTTGGAACGTATAATTCATAAAATATAATATTAAAGATGTCTCGATTTAAAAAAAGTGTTGCTATTTCTGAGAACCTACATATCATCGGTTAACCAAAACAATATTGGCAGTAGGGTATCTTCCCCTAAATAATTGCCTCTGAAATATTGTGAACAGGGTATTTATAAAATAAAGAAGAACTTTATAAATATTTCATTGTCATTTTACAGCGATATTTTTTCCTAAACAAATGATCTTATCTAATTTTATAAGGTTGTAAAGTATATATTACATTCGTATCTTTATCCGATTATACGTCTACTTACATACCATAAGGAGAAAACAGTAGTTTTAGGAAGTTTTATCGTTTATTGTCTATAATAAATTATTAGTTTTAGTACACTTAATTTCTTACAAAAGTATTTTATCATTTATTTTTATTGATAAACTTTATGTTTTGAATGTCACCTTGTGTTAACAGAATATCTTCGACTGTGGTGCAGGTAAGCAGTGCTCAATTATTTCCTTTATTAAATTAAATTAATTTATTTATACCAGAATTAATACCGCGTGTGGGTACTTACATAATATTGGTGATACTCAAAGGAGAAATTTTCATAAATCCGAAACTCAAACCACAATTTATCTTTGGTTTTGTAGGATCATCGACAATGAAACTATTCCTATTAGCCTTGTTCGTGGCCGCGGCCGCTGCGTTGCCGGCTCCTCTCGACGAAGATGTTGGCGAAGTCGAACTGATCGTCAACGGTGTAGCTGAAGGTGAACCCCTTGAAATTGGAGACGTACTCGGTCTGAAAGTAAAAGAACATATCGATGGGCAAGTTGCCTCCTCCACTGACTTGCTTCATCCGTTGACTGCTATTGGCTTGGCCGAAGCGGCGGCTGCTGCCGAGTCCAACCCTGTGGAAGAGAACATACCGGAGATCATTGTAGTTAATCCTGTGGAACAGGATTCCGCCCCAGTGTTGCCCGACCCCGTCGTCCTGCCCCCACCAGTTCTTCCCGTGGTGATGCCCGAATCTGTTTCCCTGCCCGAGCCTGCTTTACCCGAGGTCGCTCCCGAAGCTGTGGTCCTACCTGAGCCTGTGCTACCCGAAGTCATTCTTAACCCCATCATTCTTCCTGAGCCTGCAGTACCTGAGGTAGTCCCCGAACCCGTTGTTATTCCTGAGCTTCTTCCCGAGCACTTCCCTCAGAACCCTACTGGTGAAATATTCAACGATGGGGTTGTCCAAGTTACCGTCAACGCACCCGAGCCCAACGTTCTGGCCACCGTCCAGTCTTGGTTCAACATGGTCTTGAACTA
Organism: Erynnis brizo brizo; assembly: GCA_018248615.1. Taxonomy (NCBI): domain Eukaryota; kingdom Metazoa; phylum Arthropoda; class Insecta; order Lepidoptera; family Hesperiidae; genus Erynnis; species Erynnis brizo. The sequence goes on from DWIY01000167.1 coordinate 4,499, forward strand.
CTTCAATGGCGACGTACAAACCACACATCAAATTATTTAAGTTTTGAAGTGTAAATAAAGAGATTTGGAATGCTTTTGTTTTCTTTTATTTTACACTCCGCGTCACAGGTGTGACCTCTCTTGTGGTAGATTTAGAATTTTTTATATAATCCGGTAAAAAATTATTTGAGACATAATTTTATTTTGCTGTCTATTATTTGACTCTGCATATTTTTTAAATGCAACATAATATTTGCGAGTAACGTATTTTCAGTTTTAATTTCAAAGCAAAAATACCACAATTTACTTTGGAAGGTGTTCCATTTCTTTCCAATAAGCTGCGTTCTGGTGTAAAAATTCTATTCTGGCGCTTATCCAAATAAGTTGGTCCCAGTTACTTAGCTTGTTTGTATGGACTTGCTACGAAATTACCGTTGACGTTTGCGAAACTTTCTGATTGTCGGTGCTTACGGGCTGATGAATAACCTTTAGAAATAAAGTCTAGTTAATAACATCAAGATAAAAGAAATTAAAAGAGAGAGAATTTTTATTATAACAGATTTAAATCCTGTGATTAGTCTACCTACATACCTACGAACATGATTTTACTCGTAGATGCTTTATCTCACAAAAAAAAAAAACAACGCAGTAACTCACAAAATCTCTTACCTATATGAAAGGAACAGAAAACAATAAGTATCAGTAATGACCTTTTTGGAACTTTCACTGAGGACGATAAGAAAAACTACAAGGGAAGCACTTCGTCATCTGTAAATATAGGCTAATTTTTAAGTAGCTTTAGTATACTTCGTGTAATCCTGATCTACAAGAAAGTAGCTACCTACTTAACTTGTTAAGGCGGCCCTTTCTACAAAACTTTGGACAAAATGATCGTTGACAGACGAAACTTTTGTCCCCGCCCTTGGCAAGCAATTTTCATGAATGAGATGGATTAAAATGAAGCTGTCTTCCACAATGAATATGTTTTGTAGCATCCTTTCGTGACGTTAACGTTTTCAATATTTATACGAGGCAATAATCTTGTATGTGTAACAATGTGCGTATGTTCTTAATAAACTTAATAATATGTCTTTAATCTTTTGTAAGATATCTATGATTAACAAAATTTAATGACACTTGTTGTAATAGTAAAGAAAAACATCGGAAGAAAACCTACTCATGCATGTAGGTTTTCTTCCGATGTTTTTCTTTACTTTACAGTTCTCCGTAAGTGGTACCTAATAGTAAAGGCGTGAAAACCAGGTATATTATAAATCATTACGACAAATTCTTTAAAATTAACAAAAGAACAGTTTACTCGATGAAAATTTTTAAGACAATTTTAAGATATATCAGCAACACGTTTTACAATCTAGGCTTAGGATGAATATCCGTACCTATAATATTTAACATGGTAAAGACAAGCTGAAAATCCAGTAATTATCCATTGCCCGTATAAGTAACCAAATAGATGATAAATAATCAGTCGTCCAACTCCTAGAAATTACATCTAAACCTAATAAATTAAGGTATACCTAATCCACAATATCGCCGCTATCGTGAAACAATATAAATTAATCAATATAATCTCCACGTTACCAGAGTGCCATAAATGTCCGATTGATTTATATGTACAAACATTCATAACGTGTTAATATTTACTCGCAAGACAGCCATTGAGTAAATCTCTAGAACTAAGAACTATGTACAGGAAATAGGGCTTTATTTTACTTAACAAAGAGCCTATTTTTATTTGACATAATAATATTTGTACTCTGCTGAGTATGTGACTACAAATTTCATTTAAAATTTTTCCTATTAGGCAAGTAAATGCGGAGATCAGTTAAAGTATCCACCTTTTTTTACTTTTCGCACTACCTTAAAGTTGCCTGGCAATAATACTCATTAGCATTTAGTCCACCTCTTTAAATATTTTAAGGTATAACAATAAAATAAAATAAAATAAAGTATTCATTGACCTATCATATCTCCGTCTTACTAAACAAACCTTCATAAACACCCTTTGTATCCCGAATTAATTTATAAGATAAATAAATAAATCAGTGTTTAAAAATAATTATAGCTTATATTAATTTTTCACTAAATAACACATCTCAAAGTCTCTCGCCCAGCACTGATTATTTAATGTAATAAATTCCATTATTTTTACAATTTTCGGTTTGCAATACTAAAGTACTTAAAATATGGAAACTAGAAGATAGTATTTTAGACTCATATATAGTATAAATTTTGCTGAGTTTTAAATAAACAGATTTATTCGTTCTAATATGAGTTTTCTAAGTTTTCTGCTTAGTAGTCAGGCTTAAAGGGAAGTTTTAGTTGGCATCTAGCCAGAGTCCAGCTATCTTCAGCTCGAGTTTTTGCAGGATTAGCTGTTTGCTTCCGCTCTATTGTGTTGGGAAAAGTATAGCTGTCCGTCCTATGAGTTGTTTCTACCTTTATAATATAAATTACTTGTAATATATTCCATTGACAGTGATAGTCGGTACTTACTTTTTTAAAATTTTAAATATGGCCGATGTCTTATAAATGGCAATACTTTTATCAAACATGGATTTGAATTTATCTCGATTACCACTAACTGCGTAGAAACGATTAGAATACCTATACAATATTAACTACCTGAACGGTAGGGGACGGATGTTAGCTTGCTAATGGTACAAACCTCCAAAATACAATCATTAGCCTAAGTAAGAGAATATAAAAAATCCACATCGGATTACCTATTAACTTTGTAATACAATAAAAAACTCTAGCTGAAGCTCTAAGTCCGCCCGCCCACTGAGGACGCACGAAATAAAATATGTCGGGCTCACCTCAGCCCGGTTGGGCTTAACATTAGTTGTGGTTTTAATAAGTTTTTTAAGAATCACAAACAAAGCACGGGGCAGCACGCACGGGGCGCGGGGGTCACGCGAGCACAACACGCCACGCTGCTCCGTACTCCGTGGGCGATTACCGCAGTGGCCGCGGTCGATTCGGACACGATCACACGACCGCCCGGAAACCTGGTTGGCTTGTGGATATTTCGATTTTCTAAGCTGGCATGATAATGTCCTTCTTTCACTCTCCATTCGCAAGTTAATTTCTTTTAAATGCAACATCTATGCTGTGAGCATGAACACTATCGTCAAAGTACTCGTATAGTAAACGTTATTCGTATGTTATGACACATGAATAACGTTTAAAAAACGTATCTGTCTAATCCATACAAATCGCAGCTCGATACGATTACAATACGAAACTGCATAAGTTCATGCTCGAGGCATTGTATTAAACGCGACTGTTGTCAAAACTATTTTTTCAATATTGTTCAATATTATATTTTTGATGACTGACGCTGAAGGTGGTTTTAGAAGAGAAGAGGAGGATTATGGTAATCACATACCACCGACACATATGACGGTCACTCGACCACCCGGAAACCGTTTTGTCCAGTGATCGTAAGGCTATAGCAACTGAAGAGCTCTCATGACAGTGGTTTGATAAGAAAATTGAACTAACAGGCTTTTGCGCTGTGATTGTATCCTTAATGATTTTCCGGTTTTAAAACAAATCTTTTACGATTGGATGTAATGTAATAAACATTGCTTAAATATTTTGATCAATTTATCGATTCGATCAATTATGGATTTCGAATGTTGCAAACGTTGTTATGCAGAACTTCAAGGGATACAAGAATAACGGTTAACGTCACATCACTGTAATAATATCTGTAAATCTTATACTATGAAGTTTAAATTTTAGTTTTATTTCTAAACTAGGGGAAAAAACATCCGACCAACCTGTGGCTGTTGGCCGGTTCTTTGGCTGCAACCGGTTGAGACTTCTAAATTCATCAGCGTTCCGTTACCCTCTAAAGTCTTGTTAGGTATTAATTAAGAATTAAGTATTAAAACCTAGAAGAATTCGTTGATGAGAGATGAGACCAGAATAAAATCATTTTATACTAAAAGGAGCGTGTAGGTACATGTCGTTCAGTAGAAGTGGAGTAGTCCCTGTGCTTTAACGTCTACTGATGTACGTCTATTATAAAATCTATATAATATATTATAACTTATAATAATAATACATAAGGAAGGTTTAAGTCTAGTCAACCACCACGATAAATCAAGCCCTGGATGTTGTTATTAGGTAGCGCAATTTGTAAAGTACTGTCGGAAGCTTTTGAGCTGTTTGAAAACTTCCGGCTATTTGCCTAACCACTAAACCGTATCATCAAAATTTTAAAAAAAGAAAAGCAAAACAGTTTGTAGCACTTTCTGAAAGAAATAATTTGGCCCATGGAATTTTGAAAAATTTCCTTTCATTTTTATTTAAATTTTTATTAAAAAAATATATTATTTTATTAAATCTTCATTCAAAATTTATTTAACAATATTTTATTTACAAAAAACAGGAGACTAACTACATGCTCCTTCAAAGCTGTCAAGATACTGGCGACTCCCCTGGGAATGCTGGCGTTAGTAGGCAATGGTGACCACTTACCATCACACGACGCGTCCACCATTTTGCTTTCTTTTAGTATTAAAAAGAATCATTAAAATATGCATGCTTTCTGAATAAATTAAAGCAATATTATCCTACAGTTTACTGTTAATGGTAAACAATTCGCAGATGGCAAATACCATACGGATAGTTTTCTCAAGGGGTAGGTACTGAATCACATCTGCGAACTCTCGAAAGATACTCAAGAGTAGCTATAAGTTTCTTATAAGTTTTTTCTGTTTTAGAGTATGTGGTCATTTTTGAGATGCAATGACCATTAAAGCATTGGGTTAAACACGTTTTTTTATTATTTTTTCGAAAGTTACATTTGTTGATGTAAGAGAAAAACTCTTAGTGTTATAAAAAAGTAATTAGTCACAAAGGAATAATAAAAATAAAAATCTAAAGTAGTTTAAACAATTTAACAGAATATCACGAGAACAATGTAGTGGGTGACGGAGTACTAAGTTTTAAGTTTTCACCACTTAAGTTAAATTGTTCGTCTCAGCGTAATTCTTTTACAAAAGTTCTGTCACATTTATGACTGAAAAAAGAAGTTTCGAGTTTTCGTTTATTGAAGTTAAGATTTCCTTTTCTTAGGAGAATATAACTTCGTATACTCATACTGTCGTCGTCTACGTATTCACCTTAGAAATACGTGCTACGAGAAGTATAAAGTATCGTGTGTTAATTCAGAACCTAGGCTAAGGAAAAAAGGATGACGGGTTATTTTAATCTCATACAAGACACATCTCTAATTAAAACACTAAAGACTGTTTTTTTGTGGGAAAATATCAAAGACGCGGTTAAATGATAGGTATACTAAGGGGTATCATTAGTATATCATTAAAAGATCTACTAGTTATATGAATTAAATTTTACTCGATTTAAAAATTATAATTTTCCATCATTAGTCTTTTTAAATTTATAAAAATAGGAAATTTATTGTAGGTACCCTTAAAGCACTATAAATCTTTATCTTAAATGCATCAGTTACATAATTGTATGAATTAAATTAAATTTCTAAACCTTTGTTATATCATGTAGGATTACATCGGCCAATTAGGGCATTTCATTAAGCAACTCAATAGGGTAAGGCCTGTATTATTTACCATACTAAAACTTGAATTTATCATCGAGGGTATACCGTAAATGAAACTACCAATATATGATCGCGGATATCTATAATATGAAACTACTAATAAAAAAGCTGTTTACTTTTGCTTTTGCTTTGACGACATAATATAAGGAAATACACTTAAATGATATCAGGAACCTTAGAAAGTTAAATTTCACAAGCAATTCATGAGCAAATCCGTAGCTTTTATTACTCCGTATATGCAAAAAACGGAATAAATGGTTGTTAAATAAAATATGATTAACACTTACTACAATATGCCTGTGAAATTTTATACCTGTAAAATTACGAACCATAAATTTCATTCGAAAATATTATTTGATAAAGCTAAGGTTAAGCTCCGTTAAGATATTCCGTCGTCGATATGTGTCAAGTTATGAATAAGTGAATGCTCGTAGCGCTGTAGCACTGACGTAGCGTCGCGTAGCGCGTAGCACGTAGAGATGTCGTCACGCGTAGACATCACGTATCGGTTGGATCCTGCATTAACGCATTAGCATATTGCAATATAACCGTGATGTATTGCTGCTGAATATTCGAGTATGTGGATATTGACGTAGCTACAGATGGTTTCTAGGCTAATAAACTCTATCTATTCTTTATGCTTTCAATTCAAGATTTGTTAAGTATTAAAATGCTTTTGAATGCATTTCACACTCGTATTTCATGTTTTGTAGCTATATGAATTACCGTGCCAATATATTTAATTGTTTATTAACTAGAATTTAACATTTAAGAAATTTCTAACTGGAAGTGACTCGAATAGACAACATTTTTTATCGACCAAAATATGTATAAATATTTTAAGCTAGGCTCTTCTCCGCGCACGTCTAAATTGAAACTTTTCTTCGGACCTCTAACTTACATTTAGCAAGTTTATTTATAAACTCGCGGCGTCAAGGTAAATAATCGATAGTAACTTTTAAAGCGATTTTGTGACCTAGAAAAGTGTGGGATCGCGTTACCCACGGCTTACGACTCCGACCGCATTGTATTCGATCGAGTTAACTTTTTACTTTCACGAAACGTACGGCGAGCGAATCGATAGGCTGGCTGTGCGGCCGTCGCGGTTGCAGCTACGACAATTATTGTGCCGCCCGTGTAGCGCGAATTTAGGGCAATGAGACGCGGCGGCGCGGCTCCCGCGTCGCGGCGTCACCCGGGCCAGTCCGCCTCGCGCCCCGCGTCGGTCGCCCGTGTCCTCCGCGTCGCCGCACCGACCTGCGCGCGCCGCCGACACCCGCCGATATCCGCCGACACTCGCGCCGCGTGCCGCTCGCCGCCTGCCGCCAGCCGCCAGCCGCCAGCCGCCCCGCATCGCTCCGCTACGCGAACATGACGCGGGTAACACTGTTGCGCGGGCCCAGGTGAGCGCTCGCTCCCGCTCCCCTGCCATCGATCGCGATCTATGAATGACTCTATCGATGTTCCTACTAAACTGACTGTTTACGATCGCGTTGCCGGCGTCTCGCTGTAACTAACTTCGTGTCGCGTGCGTTTCATAGTTTAACGGACTTTTACTCGTGAAGTGATAATGAGGCATAGGGTGGTGCGAGATGAGGACCTCAGTGGCCGCTGTCCTGACCTACTTCAACATAAGAGATCGATTTCGACGCTCTACGTAATGCCGATATATTAGAACCCATAAATTCTTCGATGATCAAGTGTAGCGACGATTAAGGTATGTTTAGTATGAGTTTCAAGTTTTACAATAAGTCGTACCGAATTCTGAAAAGAATCCATCTTGTACATGTTCTTAAACTAAAGCCTTTTTGAAAATAAAAACTTTGTAAATAATTAAAGCGATACAATGACACTCAAGAATGAGTTCCTCGACCTATGTCGTTACGTTATGAAAGATTAACGAAGTCATGCGGACTTGGATCGGTATACGTGGTTTATGTTGCAAGGGAGCTTTAGAACTTTCTATTAAACCTTAAAACATGTACAAATTCGATAACTAGTTGCTGTGCGAGAGCCAACTAAATACTGTATTATTTAGCAGTTCCATTGTTGGCTCCATTATTGACGTCATACTTTAGGGTCACTATACGACTACCCAAACATTTGTTAGCCATAACGGAAATCGAATCGTTATTAAGTATAACTTTGTGATGGAGCTATGTTATTACTCAAATGTGATCAAATTATATCGATTTCATACAACGTTACCTTAAAAGTAGCTAAGTAGACTACTTTTAAGGTAACGTTTTAAGGTAACGTATATTATAACGAAAAATCTATTTTGAAACAATAAATCTAGTTTTTTTTCAATTTATTTTTATTTCTGGACATTTGTGGATAATGAATACGCTTAATAGTTCTAACAGCAAAAGCGTCAAACTTGTGATATATTCCAAAATTCTTGCTTATATTATTAACTAAACATGTACTGTGTACAATAATGTACATATTAATGTACATACGAGTATTTATAGGTTCTTCAGTTGGTGAATTCCTCTGGGTCGCAAAGGAAAACCGTCGTGCATTAGAATAGGATCCAATGGCGTGTTTTCTAAGTATTTCCTTCAATTTCCGTATGTGTTACCAACGAATATCGAATAGTACTTTTACAAACAGCAATAAAAATATAGTATTCCATTATCGAAATGTAATTTTCTCGGACTATTGTGATACCAATACAAAACCTTGTATGCATTCAACATTATCGTATATTTTTATGATATTTATATTATAAACTGTCTAAAATTTAAAAAGTAGTATATGTAGTAGTAGTATGTTCAATTGTTCAAACTCAGGTTGGTATATTTTTTTACCTCATAATACACTAAATAATAATTGAGGTCGTGTGGTATTCATCGTATCATATTTATACTATGTTATTTAATTATGTTTGAACAATTGATCGTAGAATTTTAGAATTTAGAATTTTTCTTTATCTTCGTAATTACTCGTACGTAGTACTTGTAATAAATTATACAATTTCTTCAGTAATAAGTACAAGTATTATTCAAATTAAACTAAAACACTATATTTTTGAGTCACTGTGCGCTTTTCTCATAATTTATTGTTTTTCTTAATGTCAACTGGTTTATTGTCATGGTACAATCCAAAAAATATAAAAGACTGCCTAGATCAATATACATTCGTAAGAAGTGAAATTTCAGTAGATTATTGCATTTTTATGAAATTTAATTTATGTTTTACATTTAGATATAAGGAAATCCATATTCAATTTCCCTTTTAGTATCTACGGATGGGGTAAATAATAAAAATCATAATTATGTATTCCAATTTAGGTTGTTCGAAGATTTACAGTAGATAAACATTAAAATTAATGATGATATGTCCTAGCAATGCAGCCCGCAATTTTATTTATTTATCATTCAAATATAATAGTAGATAGCATACTACAAAAACTTATTCATAGTTGTAAAATAACTGTTCCGAATATCCCAAAGTATCGTAGCAACTGTAGCAACGTAAGCTGTCTACGCTAAGCTACTTACGCCGAGGCAAATATGTGCATGCAATTACAGGGCCTGTTTAACTTCGGACCTATATTTGCTCGCAAAAGTTTTAGCAACGGTCATGGACTGAAATGCTCGGGGATGTACATTTGTACGAGTACAGGCGTGTTATATGAGGGGACTATTACCTATCTTGCTACGACTACGTTATAGTACATACTTGGAAGTAGTTCTTGTTACTGTTATAATTAAACACACAAAGAAAAAACACACATACAAAGTAATTGAGACACAGAACAATACACAAATGGCGGCTTATCACTAAAAGTGTGTTCTAGAAAACAATGTGGTTAGGATTAGAAAAGTAGAGAGAGAAGAGAGAATAGGTAGGGTGTACGGAATACACTAGTTATTTATAAAAAAATGTTTTATTTTATTTATAAAATTTCTTTAAATTTTTTAATTTGTGCTTCTTATTTCTGGTAAAAATTTAAAATGAATGCGGAATTAAGTACCTATTCGAGAATATTGCGCGCACGTAGAACTGTTAGATACTTTAAAGCTAGGACGCAGAAGAAGTGCAGAAAGCTAATATTTGACTTTAATACCAGTACTTTTTCAATATACTTTGCTTTATTTTATTTTAGAAATAACTTAATTACTTTATCTACATATAATTCGTAATTTAACGTTTATACAATTCCCACACTATAATTGGGAGAATGCTCAGACAATTTTCTCGATGCAAATTTTGGATCCTTATCAAACCGAAAAACATATCAATTACTGTTTTAAAAATATTTCGCAGATGTAGATTTCACTTACTAAAAAATATTTTATGATGACAACATTTTTAAAAAGATACATGTTATCCAAAACTCCATTTGATATTCGGTATAGAAAGTTTCCTGTTACCGTCTACATTAAGTTTCTCGACTAAAATATCTTCGTAGGCAAGTTAAGGTGTCGAAGCTAAGCTACTTACGCCGAAGCAAATATGTACACGCAATTATGAGCCTTGTTTAACTTCGAACCCATATCGGCTTGCTCGAGTTTCATGCGGCTTGGTAGAAGACCATGATAAAAACCTAATGAAAATGACATACGTATCTAACCAAAAACATTTTCATTTCATCAAAGTATATTTGTAATGTAATGTTATAATAATGTAAAGTTTCGGTGGTAGAGCCATAGTAATGGTTGATTTACTTAAGGCGAACGCCTTAGTCCTCATGAAAAGCAAAGCATCGGCATAAAACCTTAAATAGGATTACTTCTCTATTTGGGGGTGGATGTGGATGGTGTTCCATTACTTATATGCTGTGGTGATTAAACAATTGGTTGCTTACGTTAAAACGGTAATCTTTTGAAATTTCTGCCTTTTAGCCAGCGTGGTGTTAATAAATCAGCCAGGAATTCAATTAACTTCATATAACTTACCTATTTATAAAATAAAGGAAACTACTATTCAATGTGCCTTAGCGATGAAAAATCTTTTTCATCCTTCTATGGAAATATCTTGAGTGAACTCGGTATATCGCTGTATATCTGCCAATACACGGGCGTAAAGCCTATAAAAATCTTTAACCGGAAAGCTAGTAGCCGATAAGCAGATTTTACAAACATTTGTGTAAAATTTGATTGAAATTTTTGTGCAAAATATGTGTGTAAGAAACAAAGTCAAGTGATGTTTCAAACAGATGAACTTACAAAATAAAAGGTCATACATAAATAAAGGTAGACGGTTAAGCCATTAGAGTTTTCACATGATGGTAGGATACATTATAGGCAAAATACTTATGTTCTTCCGCTATTTCCACATTATAACAAAAATATTGTACTAAACGTTGTTGTTTTTATGAAAATTGAAAAAAATGTCTTTCCTTCGGGGTTAACGTTCTTCTGCGGTTATTTGAATAATGACTTATAATAATCTATTCATGGGTATTTGCGCCAAGGTTTAAGGTTCCTCCTACGCCGATGTATTGGGCCTTGCATACTAAATAATTTATGGTTCCTTGTATTATGAAGTCCACAAAGTGTCAACAGATTTTAGTCAGAAAAAGATTTATAGTTCAGTTTATTTTTAGCAAAACAATTGTGTTTCTTAATTGGTGTTTTATCGTGATTTTATTAACAGTAGAAAAGATCACTCTCTATATTTCACAATAACATTTTAGAGAAAATACGAAACCCGGCACGGGATAGCAGGTAGTTAATTAATTTTCCTTGTTATCTCCTTTCTCAAGATTTAGCAAGTGTGAATGAAAGCTTTGTAGATAGAATGAACGCATTCCACGAAAACCTAAAAAGCAAATAAAAGAGGTAGTTTAATGCATTCGCCGAAGGACAACCGAAAACAAATTTCATAATTTTGTGCTTCGTTTAGTACACAAATTGCTCGAGTGACGATATGACGTACGTAGTCATGTCCACGTAGTACATTAATATATTTGTTAAAGAAGAACAAAAACCAATTTTTTTAAATGTCTCAAATTATTTTCTAATTTTTTCACCGTTTAAACTTTTCTTGGACTTATACGTACATTCCGAAACCAAATAGAGCCAAATCGGTCCAAATAAATGTTATTTCATTTCATTTCACTTTTTTGCAGCGGCATGTCTACCATGATATCAACATTTACCGAGAAGGGATCTCTATATATATATATATATATATATATATATATATATAAATAGGCTAAGGCGAATCAGTT